>OZ024912.1:39595210-39710210 GCA_964017125.1 Flabesymbios commensalis | reverse complement strand
CATCCCCATCGAATTTACCGTCTTACCATCGCAATTTTACGCATATGCGGCCCCTCTCCATTGCCCTTCAATGTTTCCGTCATCCTTTATGCCCTTTCCGTCGCCACTTAAATCCTTTCGTTGCCATTTAACGCCTCTCTATCGTAATTTACGCCTCTCCGTTTCTCTTGAAGCCTTTTCTTCGCCCTTAAATGCATACCATAAATCACCCTTTACCTCCTCTTCAGCAACTTCAATGCTTTGCCAGCACCATTTAACGCTTCATGATCACCTTTTAGCGCCTCCTCATCGCATTTACCGGCTTCCCACTGTCCTTTAACGCCTCTCTATCGCCCTTTAATGCATCTCCATCGAACTTTAACTTTTTTCTTCGCCATGTAACGCATCTTCATCAAATTTCAGTGACTCTCTGTCTTTTTTATCCCCCGCCCACGAAGTAGTCTGGCCGTGCGGCCGTGCGTCTGTGCATCTGTGTTACGTTTCCGGACGATATCTCCGAAACCGTCAGCCGGATTGCTTTCATATTGCATACACATATCCCTTGCGTAGATGATAAGTTCAGTTTCCGGACGATATCTCGCGAAGCGTTTGCTTCATTGTTTTCATACTGCAAACACACATCCCGCAGGGGGTATAGATGTGCCCTTTGGGGGTTATGACATTTTACAATGTCACGATGCAAAATATCTTCATGAAAAAACTTTTTAATATCGTACTTCAGGTTCGAGCTTGCAAGAAAATGTGGACATATAGAACATGTATGTGTAATTATGCTACAAAAAATTCAAATACCCGATGTTGGCATTATATCGAGGTAGCAATGTACATGGTTTTTAAAGAAATCGGACTTAACTGAGTGATTAATTATTGAAAATACACACAAAATAACTAGTACCAGCGCAGTGGATTTAGATGTGAATTTGAGGAAAGTATTAAAATCCGTGCTGCACTCTGCCACCTTTTCTACTATGTGATTTCTCAATTAAGATATTATCATGGCCACAATCAATCACTTTACGTCAAATGCTATTGTAACTTGATATCCAAGATTGAAAAACACGGAATTTCACTGGCTATTTACTGGCGGTTTGTAAAGAGCATCTGATAACGTGTTCTCCACAGATAGGATACACAGTAACGATGCTCGTCTGTGACCACAGCCGTAATCTGCCAGGCGAACACAAGACGTTGGGCTGATGCTCGGTTGATGTTGGCCCGCCGTCTTCGACGGTGGCCCAACATCAAACGAGCATCAGCCCAACGTCTTATGCTCTCAGGGCTTGCTTATCATTATTTTGCTTGTGCGGAATACTTCACAATTAAACAAGACAACTTTTTGACGATATCCCCACAAAACTTCGTAATGGCTTTAACTGTTTAAATTCGTTATCAAGTATTCAATTGTCCAATCAGTGTTAATAAATTTCCCTATAAAGTCATGGGCGCCCTGAAAATCTAAAGTATCGTAGTGGTGATCGTACAGTTCAATGAAATGAATCGGGTTTAGGCCACCTTTGTGCACATATAGGCTAAACTGGGCCAGGAGAACCTCCTGAGGATGGTGAGATGATTGAGATGGCACTGTCCTCCAGACACAGGATTCGAAATTTGAGCCCTGGCGGTCTAAGGCCGAGCACGCTACCTCTCGGTCACGGAGGCCCCCCACAATACTGACTTTCACACGTGGATGGAGAAGAAACATTTGTTGTTTCTTTCAAACCGCCGAGACCGGGAACCGAGCCCCGAGCTCTGGAGTGAAAGGCAGCGGTGCTAACCACTACCCTAGGGCCCCCGCCCCGTACAGTTCAATAACAGCTTCAATTTGCGCATTTGATTTTTTTATACAAATTGAAACATCTTTTTTTCCTTAGGTGGATTTTAAACTGTTTGAGATTCTAAGATCTAAAATCAATTATCTAAAACGGAGACTTTTATGTGATGTAACATCATAATGAGCTGGAGTAGAAATAACATGAAATGAAATATTATTTTGGTTTTGAGTTCTGACTAAGATATTGAGAATATAATTATTTTTTTAGCCGAGAAAGATATTTGTTATATATAGTAACCAGTTAGCCTTTCTCGGGTAGAAAACGTCCTTATTTAATTGTTATATTCTCCTAGGTACGATACGTGATAAGTTCAACTATCTCTCCTGTGCCTCGGTGTATTTCCAAGTAAGAAGAAAAATAGACCTGGCTTTACGGCCAACAATCCGTCAGAAAGGCTAAGTGTACATTTTTTGTCCGCGTTCAGCTGTCATTGCGAGTTGACGGTTGCCATAGTTACCAGTCAAAATAGTACACATTCCTTTCTTCAACAAATGTTATATAATCAAACAAATTAAGGGACAGTATTTTGTTTGTAACTTCGCCACGTCATCTGTATACGTTATTTCTAAATAGACGAGAGCGTGAAGTAGAGACGTTTACTCTTATCTTAGAATTATCACCCTAATAGTCCCATTAGGTGTTTACTGTTGTTTGCTTCTATTTTTCATCCATTCAAATGACGAAAAATATATTTTAATGTGAAAAACAGCCATATTCCAAATGTAATTATTTGCTTAACTGAACATTTATCACGAACTATTTTTTCAATTTCAGTGGCATTTTATTTGTTTTGAAACTAGCTTCAACCCGTGTATATAAACGGTCACAGCAGGAGAAGGGTAAATAGGTCGTTCCAACCACTTCATGAAGTGAAAGACGCCACTTCATATAGTGATAAACACAACGTTTAATCCTAAGGTTCTAGAACAATTCACTTAATACAATACAATTAATTAACAACTTAGAACATCAAATTTAACCCTTTCAGCGCGTGAATCGACATTAAACATCTAACATCAATAGACGTCAGATTCTGGTCTAAGGTCGATCCCTGTACTGAAAGAGTAAACTATTTACAATGACTGTAGACCCATAATACATCTATTTAAATTAATGGAAAAGAGCTAAGTAAGACATTTATGATGATTTAAAAATTGAAAAAATACACCTCGGTCACTCGGTTTGTATAAAAATATATCAGCGCTTCAAAGGTTAATATTAAATAATTAACCCTTTAAACGCTGAGCTATATAAGTGTCTCACTACGGTACCGCGAAGCACAACTTCAAGTGGGTGAAAATTACCAGCATTTGTGCAATTTGAATCGAAACATAATTTATTATTATGTCAATTTAGCTAATTTAATGTTGATTTCTGCGTTAAATTATCTTTCTTATTTTCAAGACCAACAAAAAGGCTAGAAATTGTGATTAGCACTTGAATGGTTAACCCTTAAAGCGCTCAATTAAATAATTTTAATTTTCACCCTCTTGAAGTTGTGTCTCGCTACCGCGATCCACAACTTCTAGTGGGTGAAAATGACCCATATTTGTTTGATTTGAGACCAAACATTTGCAATTAGTGATGTCTAAGCACATATTCAATAACTGTGATTTTCTCGGATAATAAAACAAGTTAAACACGACCATACACGTGATTAACACTTAAATGGTTACAAGCATTGAGCACGTATCCTGTTAGGCCGTATATATACCGTATACGTTTTCAAATGAAATCAAAATTCACTGTAAATGGTGCAATTATTGCTCAGTTATTCAAATAATTCATTTTGAGATATGTCTGTTTTTCATAGATAAATAAATTTTCGTCATTTCCAATGACGAAAAATAACTTAAGAATTACTAAAAAAAATTCGTAATTGCCAATTCAACATAATTTTCACAAATAATTAGAAGTAGATACATCCAGCTCGTAGTAGTCCATTTTGAACCATTTCCCCGCTATCAATATACTCGCGCCAGTGACACCATAATATAGTGGTGTCGAATTCAATTTCAGTCCAAATCAGATTATCACTGTTTGTCCTTCGGGGTCGGCTAATTACTTATCTTCTAGATAAAGTGACCCCTACCACTGTAGATAAGGCTAGATTCGTCATATCTCCAGTATCTGTCAGAGGGTACATGTAAGCGAACAATTAGTGTACAGGTGTTTACACAATGGTCGTCGTCTGCTCTCGTGTATACACTTTTCAATTTAATTTTGTCGTCCCAAAGCTTGGCTAAAATAATATTACACGTGCAGTTGTGTGCAAAACGTTCTCATCTATCAAAATATTCGGCCATTACAGCTAAAGTTAAAGGTACCCCAGGAAATGATATCAATTTTGTTTTTTTGATTTTGTAATGCAGTAGTGTATACCACAGATCATAATTTTATTTTATTCCAGTATTTTTAGAATTAACGAATATGATTTATCAACGTTTCGGACCAAGCTAGTAATAAATTAGGGTGTAGAATACGAGCCAACATTTCTATACATCCAGCAAAAACATAAACAAACTATTTGTATTTCCAAAGGACGGTTGAATGTTCCCACAGCAATGGGCGACATATTTTTTTGTTGATGCCATCCGCCCAGTGTTGGGCAGACAATTTGTGCTGCAGGCGAGTCCCCCTCAATGTCCTGACTTTAAAATATCAATTAGCGGCGACTGCTTTCGTGTAGGTTTGGATCCTACCGTCTGAGACGTGGGAATTTGTGGTATAAAGTGTATACTGCGGACTGTTTTTGTTTACGTGGCAATATACGACTTGGAAATAAAACTAGTTTAGTATTTTTCGGTGCTTTAATGTTATTTTTGTACATTTTTTGTATTTTTAGCTAAGATCAGTAGACCATATAACTTCATATAAGTTTATTTTTCCAAAATTGACATGTCAATATATGGGATCTTTCTGAAGGGACAGAATAGGGCCTATTATGTTGACATGTCAAGTTTAAAAAATAATTTACATGAAGATATATATAACCTACTGTTATTAACTAAAATACAAAAAAATATAGCAAAATCAAAAGCACTGAAAAAAAGACTCAACATTCAAACAACCTTTGACCAATATCAGGACTACTACATGTACTTATAATACTCTTTGTATCACCCATTTTTCAACAAACATGAGACGTTGATCTTATACTGGTTTTATTTTTGTCCGACGTCGCAGACGTTGGCCCAACATTTATCCAGCATCGAGTCAACGTTTTGTGTTTTCTAGGCTGTTGTTGTACTTTTGAACTGCAGTAATAAAGTAATGGAACTCATTATCATGATGATATGTCAGAATTTATTCGATTGGTAGTGTTGGAGCAATTGTCTAAGTCATGTAGTTTTTTATCGAAGTGTAATTATTTGCAAAACAATTATGCACAATCGTTAAAAAAATTGCACAAAAAAAAATATTTGTATTATTTTAATAGGCAGGTACCGTCCATCTTCCCCAGTCATGCCAGACACGGCAGACCGCAGGTCTTGATAGCTGAATGAGGTACCGTCACACATGCACGGAATATTAGGTAAGACAACTGCGAGTTAGTTTGTGTACAACGCAGCCCGAGTATAAAACTATAATAATATGACTTAACTAGCAATATATTAGCGATATAATTATAAATGTCTGATATCGTGTCATCACATTATGTTTCTTTAATTGTCACATTGAAATCTATCAAGACATTGTAAAGCAAGAAAAAATATATTTTCAGATGTTTGGCTACGTAAAAATTATAATTATTTTTTTGTTATTGTTATAGTATTCCTACACTGCACCACATAATTTTATAACGTGGTGTGAATTGACAAACACAAATTTAAAGTGTCATTCCGTCCCCTTGGAGTTAGAAAGTGCCAAACTGCCACTTTAGAAAGTGGCAGTTTAGCACCTTCTAACTGCAAGGTTGCGATGTTGTGCCATTATTATCTGAGGAGATCTTTGTCATTAGATACGTGCGAGTGAAACTTTATATTTACCAGAGATATGATTCACCTTCATCTATGTACATCGTATCAATTAGACATAGTTAACATTCCTTTGCCGAATTTGAGATATGTCCATTGAAATAGTCAAATAAATTTTCAAGTAGATATAGCAGTAAAACGAAATCAGAAACCGACAGTCGGCTATAGGGTACATGAATAGGTCTACACTGAGAAGTAAGATGGGAGGACACAGAAAATGAGTTGAACAATTTTATTCCAAATCGCACCAATAAAACAGTAATGCCAGCATCATTTAAATCATTTTTTTTAATAGTATTTACGAGTATAATAATATTATTATGGTCGAAGTGTCGTGATTGTCCTTCTATTTTTCTTCAACTTTGTGTGCAAAAAATTCTGCAAATTTGTGCCTGGCAACTATTAGATGTGAGTACGTTAACCTTTTCTGTGCAATTATCTCAGTAGACTTCTCTACAAAGGCAAAATGCGGTAGCTGCTTACTTGTAAAGCAAGCAGATACTGCATTTTGCCTTCGCGCGGCAGTATTATAAGATGATGTCGAGCCAATAATAATGCTAGGTGTATTAAATGCTACATTTGTTTTTTAACCCTTACAACGCTGAGTTATTTTTGTTTAAACCCTGGAGACTTAAGGGTTTATTCAATTTGAAATCATCATAAATGTCTTAGTTAGCTCTTTCGACTAGAATACGTATGTATGTTTATAAATAGTTGAATTATTTCAGTGCGGGGATCGTCTTTATACTTCAGAATCTGACGTCTACAGACGTCAGATTCTGAAGTATAAAGACGATCCCCGCGCTAAAAGGGTTAAACACACTTAAATACCTCTTGCATCCAGAAAGTCGTATGTGCCACTCAAATGAGTCGCACATACGACACTCTGGCTGCTAGGACACGTAATTATCCGGTCGAACTTGTAAACCCATTTTTACACATAGTGTTTTTATAACAATGTGTAAAAAGCAGTAGAATGATTAGTGCATGGAGCCTGGTATCCGGTAATTTGTATAATTACATGAATAATTACATGAATAATGATCAGTGTGGATATCAATGACAGTTCATTATTAATACTAGTTAATCATCAACGCTTGTCCTGCTAGGACGGTACGTTTCATGCCAAATAAAATTCCTTGAAATTGACAAATATTTTCTGGCAGATGTTTCTGATTATTGTTATTCAACTGCAGTTAACTCTCGTCATTTGAAGATTGCTTTAGCAAATAAATGAAAACTACTACTCCACGATAAACCCTTGAGGCGCTCAGATATTTGTTTATATAAACCCTGAGAACAAAGGGTTATTTATGATTTGAAATCATCATAAATGATAGTTTTAGTTAGCGGATCTACGAACATTATAAATATTTTACTCTTTCGGTGCGGGGATCATCTTCAGACGTCAGAATCTGACGTCTATGGACGTCAGATTCTGAAGTCTAACTTTGGTCCCCGTGCCGAAAGGGTTAGGCAAGAAAAGGGGTAAATATTCCCCACCTGACGACCCCGGTCCTGGATGGCGTGAGTTTGGCAACCCGAACTCGAACATTTTATCTATGTCTTGATGCTACAAAGGACGATTATCCTGTGTCTGGAGGACAGTGTCATCTCAATCATCTCACCATCCTCAGGAGGTTCTCCTGGCCCAGTTTAGCCTATATGTGCACAAAGGTGGCCTAAAGCCCGATTCATTTCATTTTTATCTATGTCTTGATGCTACAAAGGACGATTATCCTGTGTCTGGAGGACTGTGTCATCTCAATCATCTCACCATCCTCAGGAGGTTCTCCTGGCCCAGTTTAGCCTATATGTGCACAAAGGTGGCCTAAAGCCCGATTTATATCATTTCATTTACAAAGGACGATTAATGCATATAGGCCTAACATCTCGGGGACGTACGTGTGTATGTACGACTTTGTGAAGTTTAGTATAAGACCTTTTTAGGTCAAGGCGATCTGACTTAAATAAGGTCGGGAATTTCGCTCCAATGATTCAATATATTTACTTCTGACACACCCCACCCTTTAAAACGAACGTTGACTGTACTGCGCATGCGGGTGGTCCCACAATGTGTACTCGAATCATATCAACGCACCTACTTCAACATGTACGCATTATTTAAAATTTTATGACATTTCGGATCGGCTAGTATATTTTCTAAATTTAGATTTGGCTATAATTCTATTCTATTACATAAACTTTCATTGAAATTACTTTTATATGTGCTTATTTTATACAAAATATATCACTCCACGTCCCTGGTTGTGAGTAATATAGTGGTAATATAAGGTGAATTTTTTCTACACACGACAATGTTGCCATGACTTTTGTGCCATTTTAAAACCATACTTTTATTATTGTATAGCTAATGAAACAGCCAAGTTATCGAATTACATTTTTTACACAAAAACTAATAATATATTTATTTCAAAGACAAACAGTCATTGTTCACAAATTCCACTACAAATAAAGTAATCATAGTTATTTGAAAAGCTAATACAAATAGTTTACACTATTTTAGTCGTGATAGCTGCTTGAATGATTAAGCATCTAGTATCTTCACAATGATATTATAAAATGTCTATAATATAGCTAAGAGTTAGCAAGCATAGGGTTTTGAACAACACGGCAAATAGCTAAATATGCCCTTTGAAGATGTGCCATGTATATCAATGCATTCTTTTCTTCGCTTAATTCATCATAATTATATGTTGGCACCAGAAATAACACCGACAAATTACACGCAGCTATTATTTTCTCTTTCAGATAATATTTTGCTAGGATTCTCAACCAAAGTATATTTGGTCTGGCTCTCCGTTGGTACCAGTTCCATAAACTTGCTTGTGTCTGCATTATGACATATATGATCATGCTACTGATTTGTGCGCCTCTGAGCTCGGTACACTGATGATGCAGGTGATAGTCTAGAGAAGTCTTATCGATCGATCGATCGATCATAGTTTGTGTTCCTTTGTGAATGAATGAATGAATGAATGAATGAATGAATGAATGAATGAATGAATGAATGAATGAATGAATGAATGAATGAATGAATGAATGAATGAATGAATGAATGAATGAATGGCACAAAAGTAGCCTAAAAAGTGGCCTCTCATCCATCTATTCATTCATTCACAAAGGAACACAAACCATTGTATTCAACAAACAAACTGGAAGGTCTAATGCAAAGGATATTTTAGTTCGCATTATTTTAATATACTTTTGAAGTGCATGTATGTATTTCCTGAGGGCTCGACAGTTTCTCGGAAATTCGACATGAATAAAAAGACAAGACCAGATGTATATATTTTAACCAAAATATTAATCTTTTCATGTATTGATATGGCTGATTTATAATTTAACACTGTATATTCACTTTAAAAAAAATGATTTGACTTTTAAAATAAATAAAACCTTTAAACTCTAATCACGATTACAGTCGTTTTTAATCCGTTTTATTAGTCGATCAAATTACTGTTATTGGGAATTAATGCAATTTGTATGTAACAAAAGAAATAAATATGGTTAATTTTCACTCACTTGAAGTTGTGGATCTCGGTAGCGAGACACAACTTCAATTGAGTTAAAAATAAAATTATTTAATACAGCTTTTTAAGGTTTAACACGTTTCACTGAAGATTATCGAAGCGAAGCGTTCTTTTTTATCATTCTAAAATTGGACGCCTTTATGCAGTTGACAAATGCAGTTGAAGTTTACGGTATACTGTAAATTCAAGAGAGTGAATGAGGTAAATATCGAGTTTCAACAACACACGATATACACATTATTTATTCATGAAAATATCCCCACCTTCGGGTACTTCCGGTTTCGAACCTCGGGGTTGGCTCAGTTGTGCATAAATGCGTCCAATTATGATGAATCACAAAGTTATTTTCACAAAAGAGACATAATTATATAAAACCATACAAATGTGTAACAAACTAATATAACTGTGTTAAGGTAGAATTATCCACAAAAAGCTGCATCCGATGATTTAGTGAGAAGTTTATCTGCTTGCTGTTGAGAACGTAGCCTATAATAATATTATAACATACTAGTATAATAAAATGAAAGTCGACTAGTCGTGTCGTCGGTAAAATAGTTCTCTACGTTTCGGCAACTAAATAATGACACAGTTTTTTGGGGGGGAGGATCTGTTCATCTGGCAACGATTATATTTGATGGAGTCATTGACACAAATAGTAGGCTTGGTCTAGACATGCATAATCATTATTTATCGTACAAAAAACAGACACATAAAATGGAGAAAATTTGTTTATTAAAAATAAACATCAAATTAAACGACTACAAATAAAAAGGGCTTCACTTCAAATGTTGTTAATGTAAACGTGGTTGTAACAGAGTGAAGCCCTAAGACCAAAATAGGTATAAATTTACTTGACAGTCAGTTAACAGGATTAACCAGTGAATATTTATACATGTCTCCAATTGATCTAATCTACTATGAATATTTATACATGTCTCTAATTGATCAAATCTACTATGACTATTTATACATGTCTCTGATTGATCTAATCTACTATGAATATTTATACATGTCTCTGATTGATCTAATCTACTATTTAAATGTGAACTTTGACTCTTGTATCATTACAAGCAAATTACATAATATCAACCAAACTATCAATAACAATTTAGTAATTGTTCACACAAAACCAAACCTATCAATAACAATCTACTAATTGTTCACATTAATATATTAATGAACATTGACTCTTGTATCATTACATACAAATTACATAATATTGACAGAATCTATCAATAACATTATTAAACAAGATTATCTGTTGTTGAGGAGGGTATGAAAACGGCACACAGACACAAAGTGTCTGACCCCCACAACACAAACTTACGAATGCATCGTAAGAGCACATATGAATTCCAACCTCTCATCTGTCTAATCCACCATTACTTGCGGCATCAGAAACAACACTAATTCTAAATAGTGAAGTGCTATATAGTCTGAAATTTAGTTTTTAAATTGAAATAAGGATGTCTACAGAAGTGAAACTTAAAATTTACATGTAATGAATAGATAACCAAATAATTAAAATTTCCAAATGTAGATAATAAGGGACACATTATCATAACATCTGTTGTATTTATAATTCATGAAGCAAGTCTGAGTAGTGTTTTGACTGGCTGGGTTTAAATGTCAGTGGAATTTTATTTTCTGTAAGTGTAAAATCTGACCACAGAAGTATACAGACCTCATTTTGAGCTGACCTAGGTATTGCAGACACACTTTGAAAACATAAGAATACCACAAAACATAGATTTAGAAGGATTTGAAGCAAATTAGGAACATGAGGAAATGGTCCACATCTTGAGTATTGCTGTATTCACTAAAAATGTTGTTTACATATTCAAGAGCAAGATCTAGAAGATTCAAAAAAAAAAAAAAAAAAAAAAAAATATAATAATAATAATTTCTTACTCAATCAGTTATTGACGAAAAAGCAAAATTTTAGCTTTTTCTTCTCTTCTACGGGAGAAGAAAAAGGACATAAATCATTCACATTCAAACTAATTCCACCTGTAAGAATGAGCTTGTGGATATTGTATCAGAAACCGACTGGCCCAAATCGGGTTGGCAAATCACTCCCCATCATGTTTGCTATAGTTAGAACAGCTGGCGCAAGTCCTGCCGAACTAACAAAAAAATAATCATATGTTTGGTTCTTCACAAAGTTTATTGCATCTGGCGCAAGTCCGGATGCATCCTGCCCATCATTACTAGCACTGATTTCAGCAGATGGCGCAAATCCTGATGCTAGATTCAACTAATTCCACCTGTAAGAATGAACTTGTGGATATTGTATCAAAAACGAACTGGCCCAAATCCGGTTGGCAAATCACTCCCCATCATGTTTGCTATAGTTAGAACGGCTGGCGCAAGTCCTGCCGAGCTACCAAATGAATAATCATATGTTTGGTTCTTCACAAAGTTTATTGCATCTGGCGCAAGTCCGGATGCATCCTGCCCATCATTACTAGCACTGATTTCAGCAGCTGGCGCAAGTCCTGATGCTAGATTAATCAAGCTAGACATAGAGCATCATGTAGTTGGCGTATAAAGCATGCAATAATTACTTCGGCCTGTAACAACTGGCCAAGTCCTGTTGTAACTGACCTTGTATTTATTGACTTTTTTTTTTTTTTTTTTTTTTTTTATGCAAGATCAATAATATGTTCTTGCAGTAGTTTAATTGAAAAATTATATTGCTTTTACCTTACACTCCTACGCTTGGATACTCTCCCGAATTATTTTAATTTACAAATTATTTATTATATATATATATATATATATAAGTATGAATGATGAAAGATTTAATTCTTGAGGCCATTTTTATTATTATTATTTAATTTAAAAGCAGCTGGATCACTAAGCTTTACAAAACAAACAAACAAAGAAAAAAACTTAGAAAGAAAAGGGTGACCCAAAACATAATTTGATAGGATCCACTTGAAACCTAAGGTCACTTTGGCAAAGCCAGAGAATGTCCTACAAGAAAAACCAGCCCCTGGGATTATTCCAGAGTAATCACAAATTGGCATAATTGCATTAATTATATAACATGAAACCAAGAGATTATCAACTATATCTCTTCTCATTAATTTAAATTATCACTAATGAGAACGTTAAATCTTAACTTCCTAACATGAATTATTTTTAAATACCTTTATGAGCACTAATATTGTATATTTTTTGAGATTAAGAGTAGCTGGTATCTATGCTTCATTGACCAAAAGTAACAAAAAAAGAAAACTCCAATCCAAGAGGAAAGGTGCCAAAAACATAGTTTTGACAAAGAACTATCTGAAGCCGAAAGCTGTACTGGCGAGGCCAGAAAATAGCCCACAGGAAACAAATCCTGACAGGAATCAGAGGGTCAACCGAAAATTGGCATCAGCCAATGTGATTATCGCCTCCAGAGTTTATCAATTCTTGCTAAATCAAATCCTAGAAACAACAATCGCTCCTCTTCTTTAGTTATATTATTTGTAAATTTGTGCCCCACAAATCACACGATAAAATGTACCCAAAAAATTTTAAGTAACAAAGATGAAACTCCCAACAGCGAGGAAAAAGGCCAAAAACATATGTTCCTGACAACAAGACCTATCTGAAACCCCATAAGGCCGCAGTGGCAATGCCAAAGAATGGCCCACAGGAAAAACAGTTCCTGAAAAGAATCAGTGAGTCAACCACAAATTGGCATAAATGCATAAAAGCAGCCAAAGTGGTTATCGCCTCCAGAGTTAATTAATCTTTGTTAAACAAAATCTCTGAGACAATTATCATTGATTTATAAAATTAATATTGTCTATTGCATTAAAGTGAGCGCCATCTCAAATGTTTACTCAGCGAATCACAACAAGAATCAATCTTCTTATCAAGATAATTTATAAAGTTGACCAAGCAAATCACACGATAAAATGTACCAAAAAAAATTTAAGTAACAAAGATGAAACTCCCAACCACGAGCAAAAAGGCCAAAACATATGTTTCTGACAACAAGACCTATCTGAAACCCCATAAGGCCGCAGTGGCAATGCCAGAGAATGGCCCACAGGAAAAACAGTTCCCGAAAGGAATCAGTGAGTCAACCACAAACTAGCATAAATGCATAAAAGCAGCCAAAGTGGTTATCGCCTCAAGAGTTAATCAATCTTTGTTAAACAAATTCTCTGACACAATTATCGTTGATTTATAAAATTAATATTGTCTATTGCATTAAAGTAATTACGCCATCTCAAATGTTTACTCAGCGAATCACAACAAGTTAACATAGTACTTTTTTACCTGAATAAAACCAAAATTGTTATATGACAAAAGATGAAACATTTTCCATCCCCCTTGACATATTAAAAGTTATGGAAGCATCATCTAAACCCAAATTTTGATGCAAAAATGCAAATGATTTTTTCGTTATGTCATTCCGCAAATGTTTGATAAATGAGGAGCCGACCAGTGTTACTCTGCATTTATAAGAAATATTGTTTTATGCTCAATTCGTTAAATTTGATAATTTAATAACAACGGGAATTTACGATTGAAACGAAGATTGAATGAACGATAATGTAAGGTTTTGAGACTGACTAGACCACATGAAAAGCCAACAATGTCAATGTGACAAAGATAAGGGTCATAATCCAAATAATTGGTCAGACAGATTCAATAATAACCACACAAAGCTGTTATCAAATATATACACAAACTATTAAAAATCTTTGTAACATAAATTTTCTTTATAGATCTATATAGTCATATAAAAATAAAGTATAGACAGCTACAATTTTTAAATGTGCAATTGGTTATCGCCTCAATAAGTTCATCAATTCTTGCTATTTTAAATCAAATTTTAGAAACAACTATCACCACTCTCATTGATTTAAATTAAATCAAAATTATATGGTCATTGTGCTTTTAACTTAATTTAAAGTTAACACCAGTGCTTAAATTCCTAAGATTGTATATTTTTTTTTTTTTTTTTTTTTTGTATTATAAATTTGTCACTCCAAAAATATGTGACTGGAAGTGCTGCCGACTATTACACTAATAATAACGATTCAACCAGTCTAATGGTAGACTAGTCTACATCGTATATTTTAATTTTTATTCCATGAAAATGAGATTAAGCAGCGCAAAATTTTTGATTTCATGAAATGAAACAAAAAGTAAATAGACTAGGCCTATATACGTTTTTGTAGACAGCTACAATTTTATAATGTGCAATGTCTAGAATTAGACTATTAGATTTTAAAATTAATTAGACCAAAGTCTAGTCCTAGCCCTGGCCTAAGCCAGGACCCAGTATACTAACAGTTAGAGTAATAGTTAGAGCCGACAGTAACTTTGACATTTAATTAACAGCGGGTACGGATAATACTATTATTATTAGTTAAAGGGACCCCTTGGGATGAGACATTTTCAACGTTGTCAATTTAGAAAATTTAATTTATATGAAGCTATATAGCCTACTGATCTTAGAAATACGAAAAAGTCAAAAAACAATTTTAAAGCACCGAAAAAGAGCGAAATAGTTGTATTTCCAGGTCGTATATTGCCATGTAAGCAAAACAAGTCAGCAATATTAAGCACTTTCCATCACATATTCCCACGTATCAGACGGTAAGATCAGAGCAGTCGCCGCTAATTGGGGGATAATTGGTGTCTCATAGTCAGGACACGGGAGGACACACCTGCAGCACTGATTGTCTACCCAACGCTGGGCCTATGCCATCAGCATGTGGCCCAATGCTGTGAAAACATTCATTCGTCCTTCAGGTATACAAATAGTTTGTTTGGGTTTCTTCTGGTTTCATAGAAATGTTGATTAAAAATATTTGTAAAAATATGAAAATTCTGAAAAAAATAAAAACATGATCCGTGGGATACACTACTTCAGTGCGGAAGTAAAACCAAAATTGATGTCATCCCAAGGGGCTGCTTTAATAAAAACACGAATTCAGCGTGAGCGATAATATAATAATTTGAAGAGGACCATGTGGTGTCCGGTCTGATGTCGGCGATGATCAATCCAAGTCAATCTAAAAAACCACTGACACATGGTTGAACATATTCAAAAACAACGCGAAACTATATCTAACATATAAAAGAACTATTGAAACGTATTTGAAATACAAGATTTTCTTGATAGACATAGAATCTGGTATATAAATTTATATTTCTTTAGGATTAATTTTTGGTTTGGACCAGCCTCGCAGATTTCATTGCTAAAAGGGCAAATAGACATAGAATCTGGTATATAAATTTATATTTCTTTAGGATTAATTTTTGGTTTGGACCAGCCTCGCAGATTTGATTGCTAAAAAAGACTGTTACAAACAAATCGAGATCCGAACAAACAACAAATTAGGCCTACATAGCTTGGGATTCGCCTAAGATTAATAATCTATTTTGTGTCCGATAAATAGAGCTTTCATTTTACGAAAACTCTGTATTTCTAAATGATCTCGAATTAATTTAAAAAGAATGGCAGTCTGGTGCAATTGTGTAAATCATTTTCTAAAAGGATATACCTGCACTTGTAACAAACGTTAACGTACAGATGAATAATAATTACAGGTAACCCATAAAGGCGGGGATCGACTTCAGACGTCAGAATATGACGTCTGTAGACGTCAGATTCTGACGTCTTAAGTCGATCCCCGCACATAAAGAGAAAACATATCTATAATGGCTGTGGACCCATAACATTGGTATACAAATGAATCACAGAGAGCTAACTAAGACCTGTATGCTGATTTCAAATTGAAACAACCATTTAGTCGCCATAGTTTATACGAAAGTATTTCAGCGTTTTAAGGGCTAAGAGCATGACTGGTTATATGAAGAAGAAACTTATATTCAACTTTAAATTTTAATGTAGTTTAGGAGATCTCCATTAAGACAGGAGGCCACCTTATGGAGGCAAGCTTAGAACCATTGTTCTAAGCTTTCTAGACGTTTGAGCCACAGTGGTTCATTCTTACAAGTACGACATATATTACTATTCCCATAAGTTGGATTTTTTTGTACAATTTACTCTAAATCCAGCTCACGTGTCACGGGTCAGTTTACATTGAACTTTAAACCCCTAACTTTTAGTTTGAATGTTTTCAACTTGAATAACGTCGTCGCTTCTTTTATTTCTTGGTGGATGACAACCTTACAGTATTGCTCTCACTCGTATCCACGACACTCGCGGAGAGCAGGTCTGCCCGTGATGAGCATCCATACAGCACACTTGTTTGTGTTTTCGTGCGCCACTTGTGTAAACAGGTTCGTACATTCCTGGCGTCCACTTAAACACAATCTATCACTCGGGGGTCCCCAAGGCAAACAGGTGTCCTCCATGATTGATGCTCATTGAGGAGAGGGCTCACGCGTCTCCGCTCATACGATATCAAATAGCCGACGATAAAAAAACGACTCAGAATTTTGATCATCTGACGTTTATGTCAAGACCGCAAAAATCCACCGACTAAGATGAGGATGTCTCCATGGCAACGCCGGAAAATAAACAACTCTTCAATATGAACCCGGACCTGTACAGCCACCAACCACATCGCTCAGCCTGGCCTGTCTGGATGTGTCCACCCTAGCAATCAGAGTGTCCTAAGTGCCACCCAACTGAGTGGCACTGACGACACTCTGCCTGCCAGGGGATGATATCATGAATATGGAATATTATCTAATCAAAGTCAATTTTGCACTTGAAATTTAAGTAAGGTATAGTATCCTAATTAATGTTTCGTTCATTGAAGTTGTGGGTCGCGGTAGCGAGACACAACTTCAATGAACGAAACATTAATTAAGGCGTTGTACGTCACACTTGGCCGCACTGAGAAACGGACATCACCGGACGACGCATCCGTTGATGTTCGTCAATGTTCGTTTTATTGTCTTCTGCTGTTGTCCGGCAAATGGACTTCATGTTCGGTGATATGCTCGTTACGTCCGTCAGAAATTCGTTTTGTCCTGTATAATAATTATGTAGCCTAATATTGAATGTGTTTGTGATTCCTCCGCATATAGCCTATTATAGCATAGATCCTGTGGATCTACGATGGCGTTGTCCGGTGATGTCCGCTTCCCAGTCCGGCCAAGTGTGACAGGGCCTTTAAGTGGGTGAACACTGCTCATATTTGTTTAATTTGAAAACAAACATTAGAAAATCTTGATTTTTAAACGCACATTTTATTTAAAACCTGCTAATAAAACATATTAGAATGATTATAGCGATGCAGGTGTTCAGACTAATTTGATATAAATTTATTTTACGAGACGGCATACAGATAACCCGCAAATCCAGAAGGCAGTATATGTTAACTTGTAAAGTAATCAGATACTGCCTTTTGACTTTGCACGGCAGTGTAGATGTTCGCGTCACGCCACGGGAAGAGTTGATATTCATTTTTTGGCATAATATTTATGTCTAATTCTATTGATATGATATTGTTTGTGTTGTTGTAATTGCCAAAATGTTCACTTAATATAATCCAATAAGACCAGGTTAGGTAAGTACTCTTTATCCATAATTATGTCGTCCCCTTGGATTTGAAAGGGTGTATCTGCCACTTTGTAAAGTGGCAGATACACCCTTTCATATCGAAAGGGGCAATCGGCGTATACATGATCCAGCTGGCGGGATTGAAATGAGCGATATACTCGGCCTAATTAATATTATTATATTAATTATATTATTTTTATTTTATTTTAATATTTTTCAAATAGTGAAGTGTTCAATCAGTATGTGGCGTGTGTAAAGATCACCTTGATAGTGCCCAGATTCTGACGTCTAAAGCCACGACTCTCGCACTGTGATTAGAGTAAAAATATTTATAATGGGCGTAGACCCATAACATAGGTATTCAAATGAAGCCGTACGAGCTAACTAAGACGTGCATGATGATTTCAAATAGAAAAAAAATCTGAGACTTTAGGGACCCATGTTGCAACACTCACGGTCCAAATATGATGTGGGATTGAGTGGACACTTTGAGTTGGCAATGTTGGTGGCATAGCACTGCCGTGCAAAGCCAAAATGCAGTAACTGCTTAAATGAAAAGTAAGCAGTTACTGCATTTTGGCTTTGCAGAACACAGCAGCTGTGACACTTGTTTACAAGGAATGAGTGTGTACAACATCATTCTCATACAAGTCATTCTCCCCAGGCGATGGGCAAGCGTCCATAGCATACTGCATAAAGTCATCCTCAAACTGATTAGTTAATTAGTGAATTAAATTAGCCCGCATTGCGATCATTAATACACAGAAAATTTTATTGCCCCATATAAATAAATATTATTGCAAATATATTTTAGTTTCCGTCATGCTAAAAAAAACACCGACTGTGATTGACATCGAAAGTTTTATCAATTATCATTTTTGTGAAAACAGATATTGTATGTCAATTGGTAGACTATATTATGTTTAGACGCTATTTGGCAAGATGTTTGATTGCATGTAATTATTTTGAATGTTGAACTGTTGCGCTAGGATTTCTAAAGCAATGATGCAGTTGAGAATGGCCTTCTTAAGATGAAACGTGTAATTTATCAATGACCTGTTTTAATACATCTGGACTATTAATTGTATTAATTCAGATCACACTGAACTGAACTAAACTGCACTGCACTGCACTGCACTGCACTGCACTGCACTGCACTGCACTGCACTGCACTGCACTGCACTGCATTGCACTTACTGCACTGCACTGATATTAGATATGATGTGTTGTTTGGGATTTAGGTGATGATGGTTGTATTAAAGATGATCTATCACCCCTTATATAGTATGAATAATTATGTCCTTATATGGGGTGATTGGCTATCATGTGACTATCACATGATAGCCAATCACCCCATATAAGGAAACACTTGTGCCCCATCTTGTGGCAACTTTGATTTATTTGTCACAAAATTATTCATACTATATAAGGGGTGATAGATCACCTTTAAATTGTGTTTTCTGCTTTCTAATGTCGTGTTGTGGTGTCATGTGTTTCATTTCGTTCCACGTTGAATGATTTTGCGCCGTTTTATATTTTGTGTGGTGCTATTTTGCCATGTTGTTTTCTGATGAGTTGTTCTGTGTACGCTGTGTTGTTCTCTATCTTGTTCTACATGCATAATAATTCTGCGGTGTTACCGTTACTGTGTTATGACACAAACAGGAAGTTACTTGAGTACAAACATACATATGTAGTTAATTTTGCAGGTTAGTACATCCCCAGGGCGCTGGAACTCCCGCGGATACTTGGCCAGAAACAAACCATTCTGCTGGACTTCATAATTACGCGCAAAGAAACGATAATTAGCAAGGATAATTTGCCAGGGGCAAGACGGTCGGTCATTCACTCTACCGGCTTGATACATGTATCCTTCTATAGCCCAGAAGCACTACCTGCTTATAAACTGAAAAGTGGGCTGTTTTATTGTTTTTTCATAGCACCAATATAGTCGTCTTCTCGCAAAAAAAGTTGCAATTTGATTGAGAGCAGTGATGACCATGTCTAAAGTGCAAAACACACCAACGCGAACGTGAGGCACGCGACGAGGGACGCGACGACAGACGCGAAAATCGCGTGGCTGTGCACACACCAACGCGACGACAACGCGACGTCCAACGGACATGTGAAACGCAACAACCGGCACGACGACCGGCGCGACGAAAATGTAACAGAATTTTAAAAATGAGCGCCTCGCCGTACGTCGTCACGCTGGTATGCTTTGGAAATTATCAAATAGTGTGTTTGATAACCAACGCGACTTCGCGTGCATGGGACGTCGCGCGAGCAATCGCGTCGGCGTGTTTTACGCTTTAAGCAGATCTATTATGTACTGCATCAATTTTACACATATCGATCCTAGGAAACACTATGAGGCCAACATTGAACAAATATATTAGATGAACGTTGGCCCACGATTTGTGAGATTGGTCCAACATTAAATCAACATTGGTCTAACGTATCGTTCCAAAAGGCAGTTACTGCTGCTTACTTTTCAAGTAAGTAAGCAATCATGCTTTTTGACTTTGCACAGCAGCATAGTATTTACACACACTGTTCACCCCCAAAGTGATACCTATTACACAGATGCTCAATACATTAATTGAAGCACAGCACATAAATCCAAACCTGGTACAACTCGGATAGTTTTCTTTACAGATTATGCACGAGAATATATTCATGATGATATATGAAACATAATAATAGTGTCACAATAGATATTTAGTGGGGTAGCCACGTGATTTTATAATGGCCGGTGCTCATCTGAACAAAGAGGAAAACACTGTTCTGATCTTTGCAGGACGAATTCTGTCAGAACTTCTGAATAATAGTGCTTTTATTTATTTACATATAGTTGGTTTGATCTCTCATGCGTCCCCTGCATGTATGTAGTCGTCATACAGCTGTTTATGACAAATGCGGACCAAAAATTGCTTCTGTCAAAACATAACTCCGAGGTAGTCTTCAACAACTGTTCAAACGTCCCAGCCAGGAGGGTAACTTCAGACGTCTGCCTTCAGGAGCTGACGTCTTTTTCCGACGACAATGCCAGCGTCATTTTTCACTCCTGCGGTGCCTGATAGTCTGTAGGCCTACCTTGCCCGAATATTTTGCACTCTTTTTTTATTGCAGCTGAACTGTGAGATTTGTTGAAAATATGAGAAAATTAAGTTTGTTCACGGAGTTGATGAAAAATATCTTGACCAGAATAAATAATAGAGAAGGCATATGACAAAAGCTGGCATTTCCATTCTTCAACGAAACATAAAAAGAGTTTGTCTGAAATTCAACGCCAAAACAAAATTGTTTTCTTACAGAGGTAGAAAAAGATTGCAACGAAAACTCTAGTCCCCCCCCCCCACCCGCCCAAATAACTAATGATGCGTCCTTTGGAAGTATATCTGAACGCTGAAATAATAAAAAAAACTTTACTGACCGCTCAAATGTCCGTTTTTACATTTTGGTCACCTTATCTTTATTCTATCACAGCAGCTGAACAGAGTTGTGTCTGAGAATCATGTCAGCTGTATAATGTTAGCATGTTGCAGTTATATTAGATGTCTATGTCAAATAAACATTATCATGTTATCAAATAAACCTAATTATTGTAGATGTATGGATTTTTACCGGGCTACTAATTGTGTAGTAAAAGTGCATGGTTATATTACGAATAGCACGCACATAATGTGGGAGACCCCAACAATAAAAAAATATCACCATTCCATAATTATATGGACCATATTTTCACATTTTTAAGATATCCGAAAATCAATACATTGTTTCAAAATAATATAACACAAACAGTAGCTAAAATTTAAAGTTCATTTGAAATAAATATATAAGTGATTTCAAGAACAAAAATGGCACTAGTTTTGACATACTGCTCTGCAAAACCAAAATGCAGTATCTGCTTACTTGTGAAGTAAGAAAATACTGCTTTTTGGCTTTGCATGGCAGCAAAAAGTGAATCAGATAATTTGTTATCTTACCCCATTGACATCAATATCACATATGTATCTGAATTACACTTACTTCTAATCAATATGTAATGACCCGGTTTTATTAAGATATAGAGAAAATAATTGGAGCTGCGTATTTGAAGCGCAAGGTGATGAGTATTGCCTCTTCAAAACCTTTAACGAAGACAATGAGAAGCGATAAACACATAGCATGAAATGGGAATCAAGTTATAAAAGCCCTGATATAAACTAAACAAATATATTTGACAAAATAATCACCACTGTTAAGTATATCTATATATGTGTTAAATATACAAACCAAACATTACAAGCGCAAAGGATTCAACCAATAGAATGATATAGGCCATAGGTTATCTACATAATTTCAATTCTGTGAAACGCAGTGACGTCACTCGGTGAAAACAAGGTTATATAACACCGCCTCCCCCATACTTCATTCTGTGAAACGCAGTGATGTCACTCGGTGAAAACAAGGTTATATAAGAACCCTCCCCATACTTCATTGTATTAGCCAGGTCGGTGAAAACAAAGGAGGTCGAGGTCATTGAGTTTCACAGAATAAAATTGTACAGAGACATTTCGTCACCGAATTCTCAAATCTTTGTTGAGAAATGAGAGACCATCTCTGCTGTCAGTGTCGTGTTTTCTGGTCCTTTCATACTTAAGAATTTAAAAGAATATTGAAAGTAGGCCTATATTAGAAGGGTACATCATTTCTTGATACACACAATTATATTTATAGTGCGATATGTATAGGGCCTACCTACAGTAGGCCTACATGTTTATACAGTTAAATTTGTATTAAATATAGTTTAGTTGAAAATACATGTAGTTTAAGATTTCGTTTGTGGCACATACTTATCACACGATTTGGTTACCGCTTGTGTAATTTTGTACCTGGAATAATCAGAGAGATATTGAAACCCCGGGTATTGCTACAGACTATAGGGGAAAATCGTGTGGATTAACCCTTTGAGTGCGGGCGACGCTTTTAAGCGCATTCATACTGTTTTTCCACAACTAAAATTTGACAGAAATTGAACAAATATGCATGTATAAATCTTGAGTAAAGCCCCCATTGTGAAATTTAGCAGGTTTAATTTTTAAGTGAGGAGGTATTTTCCTTTCATTTGAAGTTGGCAATTGCGTGAGCAATGCCAACTTCAAATGAAAGGAAAATGTTAAGTAGTAATGAAGCACTTAAAGAGTTAAGTTACTTTTAAACTAAAAATTAATTGTAACGTGAGAAATGAAACGTCATGAGGAAACACGACAAATTTCTAGATCCAACGTGGTTGATGCCATGTGCGAATCAAATTACTTAGACGTAAAGTAGCAGTGCTGCTCTGCAAAACCAACAGGCAGTATCTGCTTACTTGTAAAGTGAGCAGATACTGCCTTTTGGCTTTGCACTGCACTGTAGGTCGATACATCAATATAACGCAGCAAACACGATACATTGACACAATGTCGAGTTGATGTTGGCCCGCAGTCTGCGACGTCAGCCCATCATTGTCGGTGGCGTATCAAATGGCAAAGACGCCATCCTGCCGTGCAAAGCCGAAAGTCAGTAGCTGCTTACTTTACAAGTAAGCAGATACTGACTTTTGTCTTTGCACTTCAGCATAGTTCCGTGTGGATCTCCTGTAGTCACTTCGCGATAGAGATACGACATCATCAGAATATCGTCAGCCTAACCTGCATTTAACCCTCTAAGTGCTCCAAGTAATTATTGCACAAAAAAGACAGCGGTGAATCTCGCACTGCATTATCAGATTATACTATGCACTGCACCGCTGCACTGCACTGTGCCACTGCGTTGCACTGAATTGCGCTGCACTGCACTACATTGCATTGGTCAGATAGAACTATTCTGTGGAACGCAGTGGCGTCACTCGGTGAAAACAAGGTTATATAAGGCCCCCTCCCCCATACCTTATTGTATTTTGTGAAACGCAGTGACGTCACTCGGTGAAAACAAGGTTATATAACATTCCCTCCCTCATACTTCATTCTGAGAAACGCAGTGACGTCACTCGGTGAAAACAAGGTTACATAAGAACTCCCTTCCCCATACATCATTGTACTATCGGTGAAAACAAAGGAGGTCGAGGTCATTGAGTTCCACAGAATTAGCTAGGTCGGTGAAAAAAAGGAGGTCAAGGTCATTGAGTTTCACAGAATACTTAATTGCAGGACTTAACAATCAGATCAAAGATCATACAACATACTTAAACTATAGACACACTGACGAGAAAAAAACTGTAAGAAGCTGGCCTAATATTGTGTAAAATTTGTACAACGGCGGCCCAATGTCTTCGACGTTGGTCCAGCATTGTAAACATGTTATACAAATGTTTTGTGTTTACTGGGAGAGTTATACAGCAGTAACCGCTCATTTTACAAGTAAACAGCTACTGCTGTTTATCTTTGCAATATGCAAAATAGTTGCAATATGCAAAAAACGATTTCCAGCGACTTCCTACTTAAAATGGCGTGTTACTTAATCTGACACTAAACACTGCAGTATCTGCCAAAACATCACAGGTCATCAGTACCTGAGTACTGTGATGTGTAATCTGTAGAACAAAGGTAAAAAGCAGTAACCGCTTTCTTTTAATGTAAGCAGTTGCTGCTGTTTGGTCTTACATTTCAGTGTCGTCGGTCACATACGCGGTAGCGTCGCCGGTCTATAATTATCCTAAGATGCTTGCTTGTTTGCCCTTGACTGAAACATTTATCAACGCAATTAAGATACTTCTACGGGTGTGGAATCTATCACAGTTAATAATTATGATGTTTAGAACAAATGAAAGCTGACAATGGGGAAAGCTCATGTATATAGGGATATAAGGGTTCTTCAGATTTTATATGAATTATATTGATAGCCTCTACCCTCGTCACATACCAGGCATTCATGCACACTGATAGATATTCCAGTCTCTTTGTATAGTTCAGGGAGATATAAATAACTAGAAATTATTTAAAAAAATTCTATGCGATGAAATGAAAGCTATGTCAAAAGGCAGTCACACCCTTTGACCCTTTGAGCGCTAATCATTATTAAAAATAATTTATTTTTAAATATTTTGCTTTAGCTAAAGAGGGAACGGTTCTTGATCACAAATTATTAGGCAAATTTTGTTTTAAAAAAATATGATGCCAGAACCCACAACGTAGACTATTTTAATTGTTACTCTGCAATCCTGTTTAAGGATTTCATTTGACATCCTTTGACATTTACACACTTACCCAGTCCTCGCGAAACTTTTTCTTCAACAAATTTGCTATATTTCTTTAGAACAAGATATGTCAAAGTACCTCCCTCAAATCTTTTTGTGAACTGAAGAACTGATACTATTATTATTTTATAATTTAGGGATGTTGCAAAGTTAAAAATAATCCAAACATCCAAAACAAATTTGGCAGTGGGTGGGTGGGTCCATGGACATTTTGGATAGAAAACTGGAAACCCCCCCCCCCCAAAAAAAAAAAAAAATCTTTGATGATCATTTATTTTTGAGTAATACTGTCAAAATAAAAATGCTTATATGACTTGGAGTTTGCTGAACATGTCGGAGATTGGTTTCCCCCAAAAAAACAAATTTGGATAGGGGGTGGGTGGGTGGTGTGAGCTAATCATCTAATCTCTTGCAATATTTCATTATTTTTATTCGTCATTGATTAGTTGTTTTAGTTACTTAATATTATTAGGTCCCACATTTTTGTATCTGTATTACTATTTACACTTATCAGCTATATATCAAAATTAAACTTCATATATGAATATAATATATAACAGATATACTATATATATCAATTTAAAAATATAGGTATATAGGGCCTACATACATTCTTCAAACAGGCACATATCATATTTGAAATATATGTGTATATAATTATGTATATATTAGGGCTTATATATAGATAATTCTATTTACAGAATAGTATTTGTATGTTTTACTAACTATTGTATAGCAATATGGTACTGTACATTAAATTTTATTTCACTATTTTTTATTGAATAATTTTTTCTGTCATCTTACCATACATTCCAGCCCACCTATAACGACATTATTTTCATACATTACTTTGTCTCGTCTCTCCTATACCACTCTTTGATTTTCAACACATGATCTGTATCACAACAAGTCGTCATACATTCAGATCCTGCACAATATGCAGCATCACACAGTTACCACCATTATACTCGCAATAAAAGAGCTTCAATTGGACACATAAAACATGTATTTAAATTATTTCTAATTGCATAATCATGTATTATTTTTCAAAAATAAGTATCCTAATGTCTGTATATTAACAGCCGATATAAAATATTTAATAATCTAAAATAGTTTTAATTAAAATATTGTGTTTTTCGTGTCCTCCGTTACCCAAAAACCGTGAAGCAGGAATATTTGTTGTTCTCAATTTGGTAGGCATCTACTCTCAATGGCATATCTAAATAGTCCAAATATGTCACAGTCATTCCCCACCCTGTCACGTTCCTTCACGAATTTATATAAGGGCACTCGTACATATTCCAAGCTTTTTTCAACACTATTCTTCCCTTTGACATGATTGTGTCGCTTACTAAATCGGAAATTCCGTTCTGGATATTTTGAACTCTACGTGTCAATCATTTCAATCATGTCAATTTTACTATTTTTTGTCCAACACACCATATCACTATCCCTAACCACAATATCATCATTTGTACATTTCATCAAATACTGCCACAACTCAAAATATAATTTAAATACCATTTCATAATTTTCCTGAATTAGAGATAGACAATAGCACCTCTTAAAAATTGTCTTCAGCACTTGAAAAATATTTAATGTGACTATTACATTTTGATGCCTTGCATCACCTTTCGTACTTGCTAATAGTGTGGGGTATGCATGAACTGTAGGCTTACACATGTATATCTATAGTATTCAACAGGTGTCCCCATTATAGCTACATGTACTATGCAGCTATTCACCAGATGGCTCTCTTTTCCAGCGCCAGTCACGTATGTAAATTAAATTTTGTAGTGGATCTATCAATAATTTTTACGGAGCTGATTCGCAACATTTATTACCTGTACTGATATGTACGAGGGTCTACATACAAGTCTAGCATAATAGGCCTATCAATAATTTATTTTGTCTAAATCGGTATCGATCGAAGAGTGAAATGAACTACGAAATCAACATTTATGTAGGCTTTATACAATATAAAAAATAATATCATTATATAAATCATGTCAATATCTCAATGTAGGCCTAGTGCTCAAATACTTTATTGTTAGGCCCCCTATGTCACATACTATTTTGGGATATTTCGAACGTATTAAATTTTTTAAAACAAGGAAATATAATATTTTCCTTGTCTAAACATAATTTTAGGGCTCCACTACATTATTTTCTATACTAATATTAGAGCTTATGCACTATAATTGTATGTATGACTACTGCTCATTTTAATGACGCATTAGTCTACATAGCTCTCCAGACGTCAATAAATAGTAATAGTAATAGTATCTGGTATTTTTTTCCGGATGATTATGATAATACACATATTCAATAATCGTAGCAAGACGGGTCATTTAAAATTATTTAGAGAATAATTTCTTCAGGGCATGTCCCTTTCTGAAGCCGCACATTTTGTTTAGTAATAAAGGGTCTAGCCACCTGACATGGTTTTACAGATAATACGCAAATTAAAGTCAAACAAAGACAACAAGTCCACTATTTTGAATACTACTAAGTTTAAATTTATCAGGGCTATCCACCCCCCCCCCCCCGCCCCCTCCGAAACGGCTCATTTGTTCTATAGTAGGCCTAATGGTCTAGGTATCCGAATACGGTTTTCCAGATATCACTCAGTATAATTACCCCATGTTGGCCATTTTTAATTTATTCCCTAAAATGCACCTTTTGTTCAACAGTAATGGTCTAGCGATCTGGTACGATATTCCAGTTATTAAATATAATAAAGTCAAAAGTAGCCACAGGTCGGCCATTTGGAATATGAAAAAAGTTAAAATTTTAGACAGTAGGTCTATATCCTCACCTGAAATCGCACATTTTCATTTTGTTTAATAGTGATCAATGTTCTATCTATCTGGCAAGTTTTTCCAGTTTTTACAAAAAAGTTGCGGCAGGTCGGCCATTTTTGATTCGTTCAAGTTTGAAATATTTCAAGGTATATAGGCTACCCACCTGAAACCGCATATTTTGTTCTATAGTAGGCCTAATGATATAGCTCTATCTGGCACAGTTTTCCAGTTATTATGTATATTAAAATCAAAATTGGCCGCAGGTAGGCTATTTTGAATTTGATAAAGTTGAAATTTGTCATGGTATATCCCCACCCCCCATCTAACTTACTGGCCTATTTACCATTCCGTTGTAATACCAATGCTTGCCAAAATAGTTTCATTCCTAAAACAGTCAGTCAATGGGATGCGTTGCCAGAACATAGAATATGTGCACCATACCTCATCGCCTTCAAGACAGTAATCTCCCATGAGAACTGCAGTCTCCCATCTTTCCTTGCACTTGTATTGAAACTGTAATTAAGACGTCAAAGTCAAAAATCTGATATGTGGATACTGAACTGAGAGCAGCGCATACACAATCTTTCTGAGCCGCTAGCCGTCCGATCTACGACGTTTGGCTCAGTAAACAAAGAAGAAGACTTGAAACTGCACATGTTGTTTAATAGTAATGGCTATCTGGCCTGGTTTTCCAGATATTACTTATATTAAAAAATAATGGCCGATAATGGGCCATTTTAGCCACCATGACGTGTTTTTTGTCCGAATCTTGCCTAATCTCGAACTACAGGGGCAGATCTAGCTTTTCACTGGCGGTGGGATTTAAAACTTGACAAAAGTATATTTCACTGCAGTGAGGGGTGCGGGAGCTATTTTCAAAGGTTTTCTCTTGTAATCTAAGCCATATTGAGCACTGTTTGTCCCTCAGTGTGTAACCAGTTCATACGGAAACGCCTAAATAAGATTATAAATTTTTTTCGAAGGGGGGGGACATCCACTTGGATCTGCCCTTGAACTCATCTGAGTTATTAGTGAAATGGATATATGGTAAACATTTTGAAGAAATACATAGAAATATGTTGAGTGAATCACGTTAGCAAGAACATTTGTTGTCACAGAAAGGTCAAATATGTGAAATTAACCAAGCTTTAGTCATGATTAACCTGTGTGTGAAGTTTATGTACCTTCCAGTTACCGGTACGCGAAACAAGTTATCATGCAAAAAGTGACAGATAGACGGATGGGTGGGAATGATGACGACAATAGGCATTCTGCAAAATTTTGGCTGAGGCCTGAACATTGGAATGCACATAGCGGTACTTTTAATCATGTTATTGGCCACGTTATTTTAAAATTTAAATGATAATTGACAACTAGATTTGCCTGAGGGGCAAAGCTTGCGTCTCCTCCCGCCCCACATAGTACATTAATTATAGAGAAATACAGTACTGTCATCAGTTTTTTATGTAAACCACGTGAAAATGTGATCTAAAAAATCACACCAAAATCTAATCAACATATGGCCAGGGCAAGTTGTTTCCTTGGAACAAATCGTTAAAGCAGTTCAAGCTCTTAAGAGAAACAGGTGATTCGTCGGCCATCCTGAATTTTGTTGAAAAAAAAAACAATTCTCCTCGCTATTTTCTCAGGGCCACTGAGCATACCCAAAAGATAAAATTTGAGCTGTATAACCATATTACCAAATTTTGATAATAGCCAAAATGAGCAAAACTGAAATATCAGCTAAAATCATAAAAAGTTAAAAAAATAAGTTTTTATCATCGAAATAACACCAAAAACTAATCAGCACATGTGCAGGGTAAGGTCTTTCTTTTAAACCAAACATAAAACAAATGCAGGAAGCGGTTTAGGCTCTAGAGAGAGACATCGGCCATCTTGTATTTTGTTGAAGAAGCTGAAAAACGCCAAAAAACTTTACCGGGCAAGTTCCTTATACAAAACTGAAATATCCGCAAAAAGTCTGAAACTTGAAAAAATTTAATTTTTATTATCAGAATCATACCAGAATCTAATCAGCACATGTGCAGAGTAGGGTCTTTCCTTTAAACCAAACACAAAACAAATCCATACAGCGGTTCAAGCTCTAGAGAGCCATAGGATTTTGGCGGCCATCATGGATTTTGTTGAAGAAGCTAAATAACGCTGAAAAAAAATTACAGGGCAAATTTCCTAGGGCCAATATGCATACTGAAAATATTTAGAAATAATACGAATACAAGTGTATGGCTATATTACCAAATTTTGATGATGGCCAAATAAAGCAAAACAAAAATATCCACTAAAATACTTAAATGAGAAAAAAAGTTTTTATCATGAGAATCACACCAAAGGCTTTTCAGCTCACGTCGAGGGTAAAGCCTTTCCTTTAAACCAAACATGAAACAAATCGATGAAGCGGTTCAAGCTCTAGCATGTGCCATAAGATTATGGCGGCCATCTTGGATTTTGTTGAAGAAACTGAATATGCAAAAAAAATACCAGGAAAATTTCCCAGGGCCAGTATGCATACTGCAAATAATTGGAAATAATCAGAGTAGGGGTTTTCGAGTGAGAGCAGAAACAAAATGCGGCAGCGGCGGCAGGCGGACTCAGCAAAAACAATAAGACTCCACCACCACATAGTGGGTGTAGACTTAAAAGCTGCAGATTATCGAAAACTACTAAACTAGTATTCTAGCCATAGGGGCCTAAGCATCAGCTTATACGTCTCAAACACGTTAAAAGAAAAACAGAAAACTTGTTAAACATTTTAATGCGACATTATAAAATTATGCTGTCTATACATAATATACTGTCGTCTGTACCTTTGCACAGTTTTCAGAATATAACATGTATACAGGTATACAGTGATAAAAACCTTATTTTTACCAGTACAAGATGAAGGGCAATAGATATTATTATGCCAATATATCAGCATTAAAGGGTGGCAAAGATTGAGCTGTGACCCTGTAATACCAAGGAAATCACAGCTGGTGACTTCCTGGTGCTTAAAATTATTTTTATTGGACTGTACCGTTGAAAATAAGGTGGAAAATTGCATGTTCTACAGACAGAATTATGTGTTAAACAGTGTCACAAGTAGACTACACTATTGTTATTGATAACATAAACCATAAAAATATACTACTATCACAGCACTCATGAATGTTATGCAAAGTCCATTTTAGCTATCAAAATATCTGATGTAAATTTAGATGTACTGCAGATATACCTGGTAGTCAACATCATTTTATGCAGTTTCACTTCACTTTATCAATTAAATAGTCGTTGATGAAAATGTAAATAATGGATTTTAGACCTACAGTAATGTAATTAAACATGTTAACCTTTTACCTGCCGGTCCTGAATATAATAGTTTTTACATTTTTTATTAGCACAGTAAAAACCACCTCTCAAGCATGTTAAAGATAAAATGTGACACCAATCATAAATATTTCAAAATCGTTGACCTTTATTTAGTCAAATCTGAATAATTTTCACTCACTTGGAAGTTGTGAATCGCGTTAGCGAGACACAACTTCAAGTGAGTGAAAATTCCAATTAAATAATTTGGCGGATAATGGGTTGAAGCTGAGTTATTTTATAAGGATTTGAAAAGATGTATAGCTGCGTAAAAGTGTGTACCAGTGTGCTCTACAAAGCTAAAAACTGCTTACTTTCTACAATTAGGCAGTTACTGTTTTTTGGGTTCACTTTGCAAGTGGAAGATGCACCCTTTGAATTCCAAAGGGGGAAACAGTCCATCTGGTTTGCTACAATCAGTCAGGGGGCCCTTTATGGGTGGGTCAGATACTCACTTTCCTCACATTTTAGAGACAAATCCTCACTTCACTCGCATTTAAAAAATCCTCACTTCATTATTTTTCAAAAATCCTCACTTTTTTTATCATCAAAAATATTGACAGACGTGACATAGGATTGCCTTATTATGAGGCTGTCAAACGATGAGCATTTCGTTTCCCAAATGCCACGTTTTTTGCAGCCTGATCATCGCATTTAGGCTTGAATCCTTCATCTTCAGTACTATGATACTCAATCCTCAGATATTTCAAATCCTCAATCCTGGAATTTTTTTTAATCTTCGCGAGGAAGTGGTAATCCTCGCATCTTCGTTTTCCTCGTTTTTACCCACAAATGGCCCCAGTCAAGCAGTAAATTTGTGAGAAAATGTAATGAATAATGTTAGCCCTTCTCCTGCTAGGCCCGTATAAATACCATTTCAAGCATGTTTTAAAGCAAAAGAAATATCACTAAATTTGATAAATTTGGTTTTGGTAGATGCTTAGTTAATCCAATAATTCAATATTGGGACATCTCTTTCTCATAATGTTTTTCGTCATTTGAAGCTGGAAATTGCGTCAGCAATTCCAGCTTCAAATGACTGAAAAATAGAAACAAACAATTCAGCAGGACAAGGGTTAAATTGTATTTTATAAGCATAGGGGCACTCTTGACCCTTAGCACACTAATGTCCACTACAGTTGACTATGGTATTGTTTTTTCATGTTTTAATTGTCTTGTATAACCAGGTTTTAAAAATAAATATGTCTCAAATCTGTGACAATCATATACATTTCAACCTAGATTTTGCAAATTAAGCTAATTTTTGGTCACTTGAAGTTGTGGATCGCGGTAGCGAGACACAACTTCAAGTGGCTGAAAATTTATATTTCTTGGCTCAGTGCTCTAAGGGTTAAAAAAACATATTGCTGGTGGAAGGTGGAAACATTGAAAATGATTTTCAAATAATATGCTGAAATCATAATAAAAGTACATAGTAATTACTTATGCTTGGTGTGCACATAAGAATCTTGAATACATGTAAGTACTTCCACACCTACATATAGATGTTACATGTCTGTAAGCTATAAAAATACTACTTATATTTCTTCAAAATCCTATTCAAACACAAGTGTATCATCTTCAAGAGGGTGAAAATCACTCCTATTTAAACATTTGCGAATCTTGATGTTTAAACACACATTCCACTCCCACTAACTGTTATTTAAAGCGACGCAATCAGGGCTAAAATCATCAAAAAATCGATATTTTTATTTTGGCTACTTAATATGACCATACTCTGCAAACATGTCCATAGACTAGAACTGCAAAAGTTATAAAATTTTTGTGAGCACTGCGCATTTACCAGTTAAGCGAGAAATAAAGACGAAATTCCTGATTTCTTATTTCGGACATGCATGTCCAAAATAAGAAATACGGGAATTTTGTCTCTATATCTCGCTTTTACTTGTAAATGCGCAGCACAAATATAAAAAATTCATTTGCAGATTTGCATCATATCGGCATATTGAGAGGCCAAAATAAAATTATCGATTTTTAAATGATCTTAGCCTGATTGTGTTGCTTTAATCAGCTAATACAACAGGTGACACTGTGCCCCTTCTGAATCCTTGGAGAAACGCTGGAAACCTACAATATAGGCATCTGAACAGTATAATGTACAGGCAACATGGTCAAGTGATTATAAAACAATATATTATACTAAGGATACAAACTTATACAAAATGTAGCTACATGTGTTATGTTTTTTCTCCAATAAAAATTGTAGCTTAAATACGAAAATCAGCTATGATATATATGAGATAAATCTGATCTTTTTCAATTTAAATAATCAGGATTTTCAAGTAACACAGCAGGGGTAGAATTAAACGTTCAAAGCATGCCAATCCACAGGACTGGCAAGTCAAGGAAACTGCCATTCCATTAGTAAATACTATCATTCCTAGAAATGGCCTTTGTCCTAGGATGTCCCTAAATTTGCCAGTTCATCGGAATGGCTAATAGCAAATTTTGTTTTAATTGTAATTTTCGTCATTTGAGGCTGGAATTGCTAACGCAATTTCCAGCTCCAAATGATTGCTAACGCAATTTCCAGCTCCAAATGACATGAAATATTTATATTTTTTTTAAATTTACATCTTCTAAAATGAGTTTTTTGACTAATCGAACATCTACCACAAACTATTTTATCCATAACAGGGACATATTATTTTGCTTTACAGCGCGGGGATCAGCTTTAGTCGGCAAAATCGTCAAATTCTGACAACTAAAGTCAATCCCGGCACTGTGAGAGTAAAAATATTTCTAATGGCATTAGACCTATCTAGGTATTCAAATGAATCAGAAAGAGCTAACGGAGACATTTATGATGATTTTAAATAGAAAAAACCCTTTGGTTGCGATATTTTTCACAAATTAATTCAGAGAGATGCCAGTCGGTCATGGGGAAAAAAAGGATTTACTTTTTTTGAAGTTGAAAAAAGCCATTTTAGGTAAAAAAAACATTTTTAGGTCATACAGTATCATTAAAAATCTGAAAAAATCCGGAAACCCGGGAATTTCTGAAAAACTGGCATCTCTAAATTCAGTGCTTTAAGGGTTAAATCTGCTTGAAGCTATATATATGGACATAGCAGGATAAGGGTTAAGATGACTCTGGCACACAGCCCCTGACTAGATGTCTGTTTACAAAAATTTGAGGTCCTCAAATTTAATGAGTAAAAAAGTAAAAACAAAAGCTGGAACCCGGGTTAGTAAAATCTGTTGAACCTATAGATCCTGTCACCTTATCATGACATAGGCCTATATGTACACGTATACTGAATATGACTTTTACATGTACAAGTAACATATTAATTATTATGGTAATATCTTTATCACAGAAAACAGCAGAACAGAACAGTAAGTTGATAGTGATCCCCTTGAAACTAAAATGTCATATATCAGCTCCTAATGACAGTTATATTATCACCTTGGTATGAAAGGGTTCTATCACTTTGTAAAACCTCCTAACCCTTATCCTGCTGCAGTACATGTAAGTTAATTTATTCTAATTTTCACCCACTTGAAGTTGTGTCTCGCTACCGCGACCTACAACTTCAAGTGGGTGAAAGTTACTTATATATATTTGTTTAATTCAAGACCAAACATTTACATATCTCGATGTTTAAACCCTAATTTCATTCCCAATATCAGTGACTTGATCAGCTAGAAAAGCTGATTGAAAACGACAATAGTCGTGATCAGCAGGATAAGGGTTATTACTAAAGTGACAATAGAAAGCTTCAGTTTCAAAGGGGATGATGTGAAGCATGGGTACTCAATCAGAATGAGAATGATTACCACCCTGCAAAGGCAAACAGCAGTAGCTGCTCACTTCCCAAGTAAGCTGCTACTGCTGTTTGCCTTTTTACAAGGCAGAATAGCAGTACTTATAAGACTCATCTTCCTCATCATATCGATAAGATCTGTATTAAAATTTTTAACAGTTTTTGTTCTATAGTTTTTTAAACACATGTAGAAATGTAGCATACTTATCATATCTTGGGAATTCTGGTCATACTAGTACTGCATAACAACTTCAGTTCATGACCATACATATACCCTGTACAAACAATGTATGATACAATAGCAGTATGATGTCATACTGAGCTTATGACCTAGGGCTCGTAAGGCGGGGGAGGAGCCACATTAGACGAGGGCATCACTTCAACCTCTGGTGATGACCCTCCACTGTTCCCATCATAATCTCCAAGCAATTGTTGATGATCTTCTGGTGAAGACCTGCCGGCGCTGCAGGTATGGCTCCCAATCCCATCAAAGTGTGAGTCTCCATATCGCCGTAATAAGTTACATGCTGTGGCAACTATAGCCATCACACCTGCAGCAGCCACCAAGTAAAAACTGCCACCAAACTGGGCCACAACTCTATTGCCCACGTTTGGTTTTGTCTTAATTTGCAGTTTTTCAAGTTCATAAATCACCAAATAACTGAGGCCATTCACCACCACACACACCACCACTAAACAGAAAATACAGAACAGATATCATAACACATGAACCCTAAAAGCGCTGAATTTAGTAAATTAAATTTTAACTTGAAGTTGTTTCTAGCTAAGTGGGTAAAAATTACTCATATTTGTTTCATTTGAGACCAAACATTTGCAAATCCTGATGTTTTTTAAAAACACACATTACATTCCCAATAAACACGTTAAATGTGAGTAACACTTTCAGCGCAGGGATCAACATTATTCGTCAGAATCTGACGTTTGTAGACGTCAGATTCTGACACCTGAAGTCGACCCCCGTACTGTAACAGTAAACATATTTACAATGGTTGTAGACCCATAACATAGGTATTCAAAAGACTCATTAATAGCAAAATAAGACGTTTAGGATGATTTCGATTTAAACAAAACCCTTTGGTCTCCATGGTTTTTATAAAAAAAATATTCAGCAATTTACAATTTAACCTGCTAATAAAATGCATTAAAAACAACTACATAGTCATGCTCAACCCTCTGAGTGCTGAGTTATGTTATTTCAATTTTCAATCTTTAACAAAATCCACAAAAAGTGACTGAAATTTCCTTGGATTTGTAAAATGTAGAAATATACTTGTAATGTAATAAAAAGTTATCACAACAGCCTCACAATAAACACTGATAACCATAATAAATAATTTTAATGATTAAACAGAAAACTGATCAAATTCACTGTTAAATAATATGTATTGCAATTAATACAAACTGTAGGCCCACCTGTAAGAATGGAAAAGATGGCATTTCTGTGAAAGAATCGATATAAAGCTGCTGTTGGTCCAGCTAAATCCAGCAGGAATGCGACCAGACTAAACCCAACTCCAACAAAACAGAGACCAATCAGGCTGCGTAATACGGTCATGCTTCTTTGTGTGACACAGTCAACAAGTACTGAAATTGAAAATCATGAACTAGATTTACAACTGATTACATGCACTAACAATTTTTCATCAAAAGAAAATCAGGAAAAAATTATAATGTTAACTTATTTCCCATGCTACAGCAATTTAGATTGAGGTAAAAATAGTTACTATGAGTGAAATAGTAGAACACATGAGTGGAAGCAAGATTTCCTGTCTAATAAGGACACATTGACAACCCAGCAAACACAAAACATTTGGCAATTTTGCATTACATTTTTACAATGTTTGACCAACGTCTAAGACGTTGGGCAGACGTTGTATAAATGTTCTACAAATAGTGTGTTTGCTGGGTAGGCCCCTACTTAGCACAAATATGTGCATATAATTTGTGGGTTTGTTAAAATATTTCAGGCACAAAAATGATTTTGATTACCAGCCCAAGTGGTAGAAAACATTTTTGATCAGGCAATCATTAAGCCTATTCTGGGTTTTAAACGTATACAATTACTTATCAATATTAAATATAATGAGCAATTTTTTTAAAAATATGAATACTTTCTGATTCCAATTCAGCATATTGGTAAACTGTGACATGTGTGTGTCCATCCTTTGTTTGTGGATCTCTAAACTGACCAAAGTAAAAGAACTGATTTAATCCTAGGTAATGAACAGGCTCAGCCACGTCTGTGGATGTCGTATGCCGGGCACAACCACCACCATACAGATAAAACCATTGTGGATCAGCCATGGCTGTACACAGGAGTACCATCACTACCATACTGCACACAGCAGCAAAAAGATTACGCTCATCTACTTTCCTGTATCTTTGGCTTCGAGAACGTGAGCGACGACGGCGATGTCTGTGTGAACGTCCACTGTTACGGCCTCTGCCTTCTGACACTGATGGTGGTGGGGGAATTCCACCACACCCTGAACTTGTACATTGCACAGATTGTAAACAGTCACTCATATTAACTGTGGTATGTTCTTCAACAGCAGCGGATCGTGCAGCAAGAGGCATGTTGTTTTATATAAAAAGTCGTTGATGTAAAATAGAAATGTGTGGTAATATTTAGCTGTGTAAATATTCAAGCTATTCCAGGATGATTGTTGTGAAATGTGCTCTCATAGCTCCACTGAAAAATAGAACAATTGTCACATTAAACATACATGTAGGCCTATATCATGTATATGAACTAGTACCGGTATATTATAACACACATTATAATAAAGAAAAATTTAAAAAAACAACAAATAATTCAGCATATCACAATGGCTGACTCAGTTTTAACAGGTTTCTAGATAGAGCACCCAGGGCTAGACACTGATTGGACCTTATGGGGTACTTGCCCTCCTGATCTATCACTTGCCCGACTTGCCACTGACATGCGTTGTCTGTTGTGACAGTCCTTGAAATTTAAAATGCTGCAAATCAAAGCTATTGCCCAGGCGGCCACTGTCTGTAGTTTTTTACTTGCCCCCACCTAAAATCGGTTGCCCCGAGCAATCGGGCAACCGTTAGTGGCGAGCCCTGACACCATGTACTCTTCTAAGAATAACAGTTGCTCATTCATGTCTTATACATGTCGGTGTTTGAGCGACCAATAATATTGGAAGGACAGGGCACTGCCTTCTTAAGGGCTAGCTATCCCAACAGGGCAATTACCCAAAAATGGAAGAAACTGTTAAAACTGTGAATGTCACCAAGGCCAAGTCAAAAATCAAGACGCAAGACAACTAGGTCTAAGAGGCTCAGTCTAAGAGTAAGATAAGAAATAGACAGTCTCTCATAGATTGAAAACCTCCATTGAATTAATGATCCTAATCAGTATCCCAGTAATGGTCTACCTATCTGGCACGGTTTACCCGATATCAGGCCAATCGAGGTAAATAATGGCTGATTCACGGTCATTTTGAATTCGATATAGACTAGTTAAAAAATTTAAGGGTGCATCCTCCCCAGAAACCTTACATTTTGTTTTATGTAATGGACTAGCATCTAACACAGTTTGCAAAATATTGGGCATGTGAAAGTAAATAATGGCCGATAGGGAGCCATTTTGAATTTGATCGAGTCGGAATTTTTTCAAGATGCATCCTCAGCTGAAATCGCACATTTCTTTCTATAGTAATGGTCTAGCCATCTAGCACGGTTTACCAAATATCGGCCATGAGAAAGTGAATAATGGCCAATAGGCGGCCATTTTGAATTTGATCGAGTCTAAATTTTTCAAGATGCATCCTCTGCTGAAATCTCACATTTTGTTTTATAGTAATGGTCTAGCCATCTAGCACGGTTTACCAAATAACGGCCATGTGAAAGTGAATAATGGCCTAAAGGCGGCCATTTTAAATTTGCTAAAGTCAAAATTTTTCAAGATGCATCCTCAGCTGAAATCTCACAGTTCATTCTATAGTAAATTTTTCAAGATGCATCCTCTCCTGAAACAAATAACGGCCATGTGAAAGTGAATAATGGCCAAAAGGCAGCCATTTTGAAATTGATCTAGTCAATTTTTTTCAAGATGCATTTTCTCCTGAAATCTCATATTTTGTTTTATAGTAATGGTCGAGCTATCTAACACGGTTTACCAAATATCAGCAATGTGAAAGTAAATAGTGGCCAATAGGCGGCCATTTTGAATTCGATTGAGTCGAAACTTTTTAAAAGGCATCCTCTCCCGAAACGTCACATTTTGTTTTATAGTAATGGTCCAGCTATCTAGCACAGTTTACCTGATATCAGGCCTATCGAGGTAAATAATGCTAATTGTCTGCCATTTTGAATTCGAAAGTTAAAAATTTTCAGGGTGCATCCTCCCCCGAAAAACACAAATTTTGTTTTATAGTAATGGTCCAGCCATCTAGCACGGTTTACCAAAAATCGCCATGTGAAAATGAATAATGGCCGAAAAGGCGGCCATTTTGAATTTGATCTAGTCAAAATTTTTCAAGATGCATCCTCATCTGAAATCTCACATTTTGTTTTATAGTAATGGTCTAGCCATCAGGCACGGTTTACCAAATAACGGCCATGTGAAAGTGAATAATGGCCATTTTGAACTTGATCAAGTTGAAATTTTTCAAAATGCATCCTCTCCTGAAACCTTACAATTTGTTTTATAGTAATGGTGTAGCTATCTTGAACGGTTTTTATGATATTCCGCAATATCAGGCCTGTCGAGGTGAATAATGGCCAATAGGCGTCCATTTTGAATTTTATCAACCTGAAATTTTTCAACATGCATCCTCTCCTGAAACCTTACAATAGTAATGGTGTAGCTATCTTGAGCGGTTTTCATGATATTCCGCAATATCAGGCCTTAGAGAACATGTATACATGCAATATGACTAATCGGCCCAGTACTTTTCGAGATCTGCTCCGGAAACGAAGTGTGCGTCAAAATGTCTAAATAGGTCATAGTTCTGAACCAAAAGTAGGTCAAAGTTCATATACCCCAAAAGGCACAACTAGACCCCCTAGAGGTGTGTGTAAAATTTGAGCACAATTGGACAAGTACTTTCAGAGATATGCTCCCGAGACAAATTGTTCACGGACGGCCCAACGTCGTAACATCATCACTTTCTCCTCTGCGACCTTGCGTATTGAATTCAGATTTAAAATATTTTAACCCGTCCATTATCAAGTAACCCACATACCAAAAATTGTTATCCTAGCTTATTTTCTTACAACGTTATAGGCAAAAGAAGAGGTAAAAACAGAACGGAGGCGGAATCCATAGCTCTTTCCGTCTCACCTACGGTGACGGCGGGAGCTAAAAATAGTAACATTAATGCGGAGGGAGAACATTACTTCACTGAGACTCGGGGCACCTTGAGACAGTTTTGGGGCACATTGAGACACCCTGACTGACCTCATATCTGATATTATTCATAGTTTTTGTGTGGGGTGTATTTGAAGCAAACCATTATACATAAGTGATAGTGATAGCACAGGTGTACGATATCACAAAAATCATAGAGAAATCAAGTATTACGTGATCTATAGACACAGATATTGATCATCCTAAAAAAGTAATTTTCATGTAAAAAATGGACCTAAGCTTAAACAGGGTGGAAAATGGAAATTGGTTAGTTTTGGTACCATTGACTAGCTGGCGAACAAATAGCAATATATTTTCTGTAAAACAGGCCTGTCTCAATGTGCCCGAAGTCCCAAGGTGCCCCAGTCTCCCCTTTACTTTACTTTGAGATACATAATTAGGCTATATATGACAATGTTATAAAGGATATTAAGCAGTCTGCATTGTACTTGAATTTCAAGTCTTAGTTCCAACTTCCAGTGTAACACTGCTTTGACAGAAAACACAGTGACATAATTCAGCCTTTCAGGAGTCAGGAACGCACCATTAGATATATGCAGGGATGCAAATTCACATACGCCCGGTCGCCCGTGGCGACAAGAATTATGTAAGGGCGATTGTAAATCAGCATGTCACTAGCCCTGCTGGCGACTGATTCCCTGTGCGATCCGCAGATCATGTGTGGCTAAATTTACTCATAACTGCAGAGCGCCGCACAGCATGTACAGGCGTCGTCGTCGTTGCGCGCTACAGAGCGTTGTTTCGGCTCACATGTGGTTGTGTCTATCAGCCTTTTAGGGGGACCTACATTTGAGGAGCACATAAGCGCACATAATTCAAGATTTGGCACACCAAAAAGTGAGCAACTGAATCAAGTTTGATACTGACACACGTGTTAAACAAACTACTGACCAGTATATTCCTACGGCCTGGTCAATCAGCGGTGCGTGGGCGCGTGTATTGCATGTGGCCCGATCTGCGGTAGCCATGACAGCCCACAGCGTCACTTTTTGCGTCGTGGTTCCCAGCATTCGTTTCACCCCATATTTCACAGTTCAAAATGGCACTGATTAAAAAGATCATTTATCTAGTTTTTTGACATACATGCATGCTGACAACATTTCATTGCCCAACGAGCTGTGGGTGAATAGATGCAGTTTTGAATTGTTGCTGATTCTAAAAGACTCATATATTATAGACCTGATGAAGCAAGCATTAATCTTACATAAAAACGTCTGCAAAAACGTGTTGCAATTTTGTGTGAATGCAAGCTGTGGCTAATACTCCAGTTTCAGTCACACACAGGGCTGCCGCTGGCGCATGTATGTCGGCGCAGAAACGATGTGAATAACTGGACATGGAGGGGTGTTCAGACTAAGAAGGTCTAACCATGCCAATAGGCCTAACACAAAGTAAATTACACCCCAGAAAAGGCCTAATTTAATACACCTGAGATAACCTTTTTATCCAAGTTATGTTGTGCCTTGCTGTGTCATGATGCCATAGAGGCTAGAGCTCCATAGACTTCCCTACTTCTTTGTTGATAGGACTACATATCGAGTTCAGTTACCTTGAATAGCCCCTAAACGATATGAAAGAATATTTATATATTTTTTTCAAGTACCGTATATCCCCGCGTATAGTGCGACGCCATGTATAATACGAGTTAAGATTTGATGCCTCGGATGACCTGAAAAACGTCTACCCCTCTGTATAATACGACCTCAAATTGTGGATGTCGGCAGCGTCCCGGTCGGTAGCGTTCCGGGCCATCTAAATGTGAGGCATGGATATTATCTTTTTCTACTAAATAGCGCCGTGACGCCTGCAAAGGCGATGCTCAATTGCGGGAACAGCGGCAACAGTACAGCTCTGCAAAACCAGAGGGCAGTATCTGCTTACTTGTAAAGTAAGCAGATACTGTATTTTTATTTTCCACGGCAGAGTGGATGTCATCGGGACTGTCTCCATGGGCAGATATTTTGATGCCTGCATAGGCTACATAGACACAGATTTTAAAATACCCGTATTTATATTACGCCAACAAATTTATATTATTTTAATTTATCTATTACAAAGACCATATATTAATATAGTCGTGCTCAAATAAGAACATTTCAAGATGAAATGTGATTGTAAAACATTTGCAGACTAGCCGCATTGTCTAGACACAAGAGGTGTGCATGTTTGTATAAGGTATCAGGGTACAAAAACACAGCAGCGCTCCATGAACTACAGCTAACAGATACCACCATTTGCTCAATACCGTATCAGCCGCGGCAACAGCGGTAGGCGTTAATGTTATCCCAGCAATATGGACATTCTGAGGCCTACATGTATAGAATTTGCGATAGGAGATATAATCAGTGATATCTTGTTATATTTCGTCAACGCATTCTCTCATTCCAATAGGAAGATATCATGTTCAGATTTGTCGTACACAATAGAACACTCCCATATGAAAGGCGATCTTAGATTCAATCATTATTAATATAAATGAACAGGTCAGCAGTGTGAATTGGTTGCAGACTAACGGCGTCATTTATCTGCCCGTGGTTGTTAAAGGTGCCACGCGCGTCGGCGGGAATGTGAGACGGGGGCTCCTAGCAAACACGACACATTCACCCAATGCTGGTACAATGTTGTGTCAGCGTCGCAAACGGTGGCCCAACAATGTACCAACATTGGGTGAACGTCTCTTGTTTGCTACTAGTTGGAAAGGCACAGTATCGTGTGTATAGGCCTGCTTACCAAACACGCTGACTGGCCTATGTTTAAAGATACGTTCTACCGCTAGATAACTTTACCCCTGAACTTACCGCTAGAGAGTTAAAAAATTGTATTAAATTCTACATCTATGTATAATACGAGGTGCCTTTTTGTGACATGAATAGCTAAGAAAAAACATTGCATTATACACGGGGATATACGGTATGCTTATTTCACATATTTTTATTATGTTTAAAATTACTGACTTGGTTATATTGGCAGAACAGTTTAGGTTTTTTTTGAGATGGCCCCTTTTTTGACCGAAGTGGGCAACATGGCCCCTTCTTGCGCTAAGTTGGAATGAATACTAGTGAGCCAATGTCGGATTAAATTAATTTTCTGTACATGTAATAATTATGAACAGCCAATTAAATCTAAGTGAATTATGGGAGGTGGGGTCGCCACCAGCTAAGAAAATAAAGTAAACTGGAGAAGAAATGCTGGTTCAATAACATAACTTTATATGAAGATAAAGGCCGACAGAGACATTTTCAGGTGGCGTGGCTGGTCACTGACTTCACTAGAGCTGTAGAGCTTAAACAGCTGCAGATTAAAGCTAAAATGCCCACCTGCAGCAAAATTGCTCAGGCTAAGCCTACGGAAGATGGGTCAGAAGGGGAAAAAATCATTAACCAGTGATTCAGCAATATCGCGCATAGTCCGGCAACAAGTAAGGGCGATTAAAAAATCATAAGGGCTAGTGGATTTTTAGTTCCACTAGCCCGGCTGGCTAGTGGATAAAAATGATGAATTTTTTCCCCTGCTTTTATCAAGGCCACAAAAAATCGGCGTAAAGTGAAATTTAGCATTTTTTTACATTTGACCTTGACCTTTCACTGACATTATTAAAGGTCAAGGTCACCGAAAAAAATAATTAAATATGCAATCACGTTCCATAATATTTACCGAACCTAAAAATGTGCGGTTATTATATTTGAATTTGATAAAGTATTGTTAATTTTAATAAAAGTTGTGATGTTTTATCATTTTTATCAAAAAAGAGCCTTTTCCCAGCAAAAAATTCTGCGTTCTTAACAATACCGGTGAAAAGACAAATTTGCATAGGCGAAAATGACAATATCTCAAGAACTGATTGAGATATTTAAAAAAATTAAAAAGCATATTTTTTCTGTTTTTTATAGCTATCACCTGATCACTGACACTTTGCCAAATTTAAATGTTTTTTGAGCAGCCACAGTGAAAAAATCACAATTTTATTTCAATGTGTCTCTATGTTATCATGGACATAGCCTAGGGCTAGGCAAGGGCCTACAGACAAAAAAAGCCTGTTTCAAAATACTTTTTTTGTCGTAACGTTTTTATTCCTTCATCATGTGTTCATCAATTTTTAAAAATAAGACCTTTTTAAAATCGTAAGACACTGTAGGCCCACTAGAATTAAATTAATCAAGCAGAGTTAATAAAAAAGTTAAATTATATTTTATTGTCAAGTCAAGTGCCTACAATCAGTCATCGGGATTCTGGATGATCTGCCACTGGCACTGCACAAAGCCTGGTTGGTAGGCTACTGGTAGTGGTAGGCCCTAACGTTACCACTGGCACTGGCTGGGCCTGGGGTGACTGGCAGTCGGCCCAGTGCCGTGGCACTGCAGCCAGTGCCAGTGCCAGTGGCACAGTCACTCAGTCTCAGAGTCAGAGTCGGACAGTGCCACTGCCAGTCTGCTGTCTGCCGATCTGATCATCTGATGCGTGCGTCTGCTCTATGCAGGTGGCGTCGTCATAAAAACCTATTTTAAGTTATGGTAATAAAAAATTGTATTGGGTAGTCTACCAGCTCTCTGAGACTAACTATGTTTTCTAGCATTCATATAGATCTATCATGTATATTATTGTAATATGAATCGACAACGGAGATGTTGGTTTCGTCCATGTTTTCTTCCTGTTTGACAGTAGGGTGGTTCTAAATGTCAGAAAAAGTAACAATAACCCTGAACAAACTCGTAACAAACTGATAATTTCAGTAGGCCTATAATGTTGTTGAAACAACGTAGAAAAACATACAAAATGTCTTCTAATGTGTCAAGGGACCCCGTAGCCTACTCGGGCACCTTGAGACACCACCTGGGTTACCTTGAGACACCATAGCCTATCAGGTACTTGAAGACACCGTAGATATAACGAAAGTCAAGATTTGAATAGGGGGTCGATTCAAATAGGCCTACCTGTAGAGCTTGCAGTTAGCTAATACTAGATGTTGCAGTAACAATATGTTCCTGAAAAAAGTGGGGCCACCTTGAGACACTTTCGGGGCACCTTGAGACAGACATGAGGCACTCTGACAGTTTTGGGGCATATTGAGACAGTGTCTCAAGGTGCCCCATCCTGACTGATCCCATCTGATATCATATTTTGTGTGTGGGGTGTAGGGGAGGACGGGGCATGTTCGAACCCTTAAGACATAATACATACCCGTTCACTAGTTATTTACCTAAATCACTCATTATTGCATACATATAGTGCTTCCATATGTATGATGCCCCACTAAAATTTATAGTTAGTTGTCTTCTATATTTTAAAAAATATAGCGCAAAATGTGATTACAACCAGACTGGTTCGAACATGCCCCGGTTATTAAAGTGCAATACAACAATGACAATAATTGGCAATTTTTTGCATTTTATTATTGCATTTTGCATAAATAGCAACAGTGTGATGTTGCCCTTCACAAGATAGCAGCACATTGTCAGTCTCCCATAACGTTGCCAGCAGTGGGCAATGGCAGTTTGTCCATCAGGCCACCGGCGATCCACTGGCGGCATTTATCACGGTTATCCACCAACCGCCGGGTTAACAGACAAAACAGCATGTGTTGTATGAAAAAGTGTGATAATGTGTGTCTGAGTGAGTGCCAGCATGTATGCGTGAGTGTGGACATGTGTGAATGAGATAAACTATGTTGCAATTATGACCATTGGCTAGTTCGAGGCATGTTCACACCCTTTCCGGGGCATATCCGAACGCGTTTGAACATGCCCCGTAATGCCATTTCAGCTCAACCCCAATTATTGTGTGTACCCCTTGTGATGGTTTAAAAATACTTTCCCTGTATATTGTATACCTCTGTGTTCTATTTATAGAACAACAAATGGTTACCTAACTACTAAAACTGTAGTTCACACAGTATTTAGAAAAAATCAACCTAAATAACATAAAATGAGCCGAAAATCACGTATATTTGAAACGAGAGCAAAACAAAAAAACTGTAGCTGATGAATTTTAGGAGAAACAGTGACTTAGGGGAGAGGTACATCATGAATTATATTTTTAATTCACCAGGTGGCCCTCAATTCTGAGTTACCAGCAGGGTGGGAACGTGCCCGGTGTTCGAAAATGCCCCGCCCTTTTTGAAGTAAACCATTATACATTAAGTTATAAAGTGATAGCATAGGTGTAAGATACCACCAAAATAATAGGTAAATCAAGTATTACGGTACCTGATCTATAGAAACACATCATCCCCAAAAAAGCACTTTTCGTGTAAAAAATGGACCTAAGCTTAGGCCTACATACATGCCAAGGATGTCCAGCAGCCATTGGCAATAGGGTGGAAAATGGAAATTAATTAGTTTTAGTAGCATAGACCAGATGGCGCACAAATCGCAAAATAATTTCTGTGTCAGACAGGTCTGTCTCAATTTAGATACCCCATGTCTCTAGGTGCCCCAGTCTCCCCATTATAGGCCTACCGGTATCAGAAATAAATACAACTTTATCCATTTCTGCCTATATTCATAACATTAACAATCTAAAATCTTAAAAGTCATAGGCTATGTTTGACTTTTATGCTACTTTTCACCCACCCTTTCATTCTCAAAAAAGGTAAATAGGGTAAAATATTAAACATTGTTTATGCATTTCTTGTTGAAAGACCACTTAGGATACTGTATGCTATTGTAACTAAACCTCTTGTAACTCAAAAAATATTTGTCTAAATTTCCGGGATTTTCAATCCAACTTTGGCTATAATTTATAATATGCATTCATACACAGAATAATTATCGTTGCGGAGTTGACCGCATATCAGAGGGACATGATCATAATAATAACAAAACATAATTAGTATGATATCAGTACTTACTTTGTTTTAAGGTAGAAAATATTGTTGAGCCAATGACAGCTAGGGACAGCAGTATTTTGCAATAATTATTCAGAATATTTAAAGGCCCATTCCCAGGCAAATGACATGTTTTTGTTTTAGCTCTGAATGAGTGAAGACAACATTGCGATAGATTACGACTTTTAGAAACATCTGGTGGGAACGTAATTAGGTTTCGAAAAAACTGATTATGACAAAATATCGGTCATTACATTTTTGTCTTTTAGATAGACCTGGTTTATAATATGGACTTGTCATATTTGAGCGGAAAAGGACATAAGTCAGAAATGTTATTATTTCCTTCTAAAATTAATTTGTTCATGTAATTTATGACAAAAAGTTCCTAACTCGTATTAGGAGAAGTATGTACGGTTTCAGATGTATCACATCGTCAAAGACGTTGCGAGTTTAATTACAACGTCATCAAGAAATCAGGTCTGGTTGATCACGGAAAATCGAGACCATGGTTATCGCCGAAAACCGCGACCTGCCAGGCCTATAAGTCCTTAAATCTGTGGTGTACGAGGGATCCTCAATAATCGTTCACTGAAGCTTGTATGCATGACTGTGTACAATACTGCAATACACATAATGTCAAACAGTGTTGACAAAATTATTTAATGTCCACAAGGGGTCGCTACAGTGCCTATATTTCTGCAGAGAGAGTGATTTATCCATCAAGTTTGCAAAATACGGTCTTATGTACTCCAACTTTGCTAATCAATAGCAGAGACATTCGATTTTTTACAGCAAAATTGTTACTGTTCTATTACACAGACGCATTTCAAAAATAATTCGAGCTATTCCATGTTACTGGTAGTTGATTCTGTGACTGGGTAGTTGATCTAATAGAAGGCACTCCTCTGTGGAGGTCGCGATTTTCTGCGATCAATAATCGCGTGTTTCTTTAAAAATACTGATGGCCAAAATTTTTGTTGCAGAGTTGTGTACAATAATGTGTCATATCTGTGATATGTTTTTTTATGAATAAAAGTATTTCTACCCCTTTAACCCTTCAAGCTACATACTAGTGAAGTATATCGAAGTGATTCGAACATATTAGGCCCTAAATAAAATTATTTCAAAGATATATCTGGCACTAACGTTACCAATTGAAATCTTTAATAAAAAAAATATTATATCAGGATCCAAGAACAGACGGCATGGACGGGGGGGGCGCCGATATTAGACAATATCATGTAGAAAGTTTAAATCCAATTAATACACCCGCCATCACAAGGATGAGCTGCAGTGTCATTGCCACATTTATTTGTTTTGGGACCCTGAACGAAGAGGGGGGATCCGCCACTGCTGACATATACCTAATTTTCAAATATCCCAAGTCCCAACCAAATATAGAGTTGTGAAAAATAATCCCGAGAAAAATCTTCTGTGACACACAAATTTAATAATCTAATAATCATATGGCTCCAGCTTGGTACTCCAATTGGAGGTATGTTGTAATAGCATATCGAAGGCGTTTGGAGGGGGGAAATTGATAATTTAATTTTTCTAGCTTTTTGTCAGCTTTTATAACGCAATACTCCTCGTCAGTTTTCATTCACTATAAAAGCTGTCGTGCATTGTTATCTCCGTTATCTTGACGGGATTCACAAAGTAACACTCCATTTATGTAATTATAATGCTGTGGTTTGTTCAGACAGTAAATTATGACGTCATAATTTTATTTATATTTTGTGTTCTATTGTGTTTTTTAACTTGATTCATTACACAATATTTAGACCTGAAATAGTTAAATTCATACCGATATATCGATACTTCGTTATATATGACGTCACAAAAAAACGATATATCGGTACATTGGGGCTAAAGGGTTTACACCGATTAATGCTGTATTTTTTTATTAGAACATACAGTAGTTTATTGAATTTTCCCGCCAATGCATGTATGTATTTATTACTGAGATTACACCACTCCATTCGTGACTTTAAATTAAATATTAGATTAAAATCTGTATCAATTCATTCTATAGATTACAAATGATTACTAGATTATAGTGCAAACGACATTCAGGCCAGAACCAACTACTATAGCTCCTGTTTTTTGTTGATTTCTCCGTCAATTATTAAACGATTTTCACGAAAATTTGCGCAGTATTTCAAAAGTTGAATACCATTGAATGTAGTAAATAGAAATTATGACGTCCCCCTATAAAACATTACCCCAATTCTGTAATTTTATTACATTTCAAATGGTCTAACTTTTGAAATAATCAATATAGAGCAAGACTTCAAAATGGCATGTACAAAAGTTCAAGGGAATTGGGTCAGAATTGACGAGAAATCGACGGAAAACATGCGCTGCAGATTTACCAAAATAATTGTGGCTCAGATATAGTTTTGCACTACAGTGTTTTTAAGTTAAATGCGTATATTAAAGCAGCCCCTTGGGATGACATTAATTTTCGCTTTTAGTTTTGTAGTGAAGTAGTGTATCCCCCAGATCATGATTTTATTTTTTTCAGAGTTTTTAGATTTTTAAAAATATTTCTTATTAATATTTCTATGAAACTGCTTAAAACCCAAACAAACTTTTTGTATACCTAAACACATGCTGAAGGACGATTGAATGTTCCTACAGCAGTGGGCCATATGTTGATGCCGTCGGCCCAGCGTTGAGCAGACAATCAGTGTTGCATGTGTATCACTTCATGTCCTGACTATAAGACACCAATCAGACACCAATTAGCGGCGATTGCTTTGATCTCCTCGCCCAAGACGTGGGAATATGTGGTGTGAAGTGCTGTATATTGCTGACTTGTTTTGTTTACATGTCAATATACGACCTGGAAATATAACTATTTCACTCTTTTTCGGTGCTTTAAAATTGTTTTTTGACTTTTTTGTATTTTTAGTTCAGATCAGTAGGCTATATAGCTTCATATAAGTTAATTTTTTAAAATTGACAACATTGAAAATGTCTCATCCCAAGGGGTCCCTTAACACCCATTATTGACAGATCTTCGTAAAAAGAACCACTTTTCGAAATGAGTGAATAATATATCACAAGGTTTCTTGATTTTAAAAAATAGATTTATATCATTACTTCAAACAAATCTAGATTTTTAATGAAAAAACTAACTACAAGCTTAAAATTAAATAAACACTTATACTAGTGTCATGTAATCCTTGTTACGGGCGATAATATAAGCATTTGAGTTAAGGGGGTCGCGTTTTTTTGCGATAACCATGGTCGCGATTTTCCGCAATCAACCAGATCTGGAAATGGGCTGCTTTCTCAACGGGCCACACATTTTAAAACAGGAAGGGTCAACACACCTAATCTCGGCCGCTTGACACGGTTTAAATCGTTGCGGAACATCGTGGACATCATCAAAATACACAGGCATTATTTATGAGATGTTCGTGGCTGGTGTAGTGTTGACCCTTTTAAAAGAAAAAATCAAATCAACATTGGACCCTCCATCTAGACTTTCAGCGGGCAGGTTTTATGGTCAATCTGGTCAATAAATAAATACAGATTTACGATGATATAAGCCTAAATACCACAATTTTAAACTTTGAAACATTCAAACTGGGAACGGACCTTTAAGTGAGAGAAAAAAAAAATTAATGCTATAACGATAACGATAACGATCTTTTTTATTATAGTGACTTGTGTTACAATGATTTTGTTACATCAAACATAAATTAAACAGTTTAACACCCAGCCCAATGGGCTTATAAGTCACTTCAAAATAAAATTATAACTTTGTGTACTTGTAAAAAATACAGATTTGGCAACACACTGAGACGCAGTAGCACTGGAACCATTCCCAAGTTGGCCAACCTGTGTGTCTGTTTTACTCTATTTACATCAGTTATCATATTCAGATCTTACAATAGAAAAACATACTGAACTAAGCCTACATTTTTTTTATTTGAAGAGAACAGGGACATGGTAATCTACGTTTATTGTAGAATGACACATTCAGCATGCGGGTTGTATGGTGTGGTACGAGCATGTAAATGACATGTGTGATTCAACTTGCAAGTAGCATCGTGTAGTTTGGAATGTACTTGCATTCTATTTGAGCATTGTGTGGCTTACAAAAGCATGTGTGTAACTTCAACACTTTTTGTGTCACTATTCTAAGCGTGCCTCAAAGCGAGTGTAGCATTACCTTTATTTTAGGGTCAAATCGCATGCAATTATCGCTTGCGAAATTGGAGCGCACTTGAGAAAAATGTGGACCGCGCATGCAAGTAAAATGACTAGCTAACCAGCTTTAATTTTGGCAACGTAGGCGGAATCATCACTGTATGTTTTAGCATGCGAAATATTCTGCGACCACCCTTAAATCACCAACAACAATTTATGTGATGCTGTAAAATCACCCTCTAATCCATAAAAGTAGTAAATATGGATACAGTGGGGATGATAACCCTATACCTTAGAAGCAATTTGACTTACTTCGATTTGCAAAATCAGCATCCAGATATAATGTTTTCGTATACATACTAGAAAAATACCATACAATCTTTTTAAATCGGAGACCATCCTTTCATATTCTGAAATGGAATTTTATATTATGCTGGAGATCGTTTATCCAGTGATGCATTTTCGTCTTATTTTACATCTCAAGCTTACAAAACATATGAAAAAAGCAAACATTTAAAACATTCATTACTGTGGATCAGATTTTTTTCGCGTGTTTAAATTTTCGCGAATTTAAAATTTTTGGACTATTCACGAAGTTTAGAGTTCACGAATTTTCATTTTTCTTTAGCAGCGCTATCATATTAAGAATTTCGCGATATTCTTGAATTCGCGATTTCGTCCTGCTCGCCAAATTCGCGAAAATTAAAACCTCACGAATATTACCAGATCTACAGTATTTGTTTGGAAGTAAGTCATATGGCGCTAATCCAGCGATGAAAGGGCCTCCATAGGATTACATCAATTTTGGTTCTCAATTTTGTAATGAAGTAGGGCTTAGTGTATCACACAGATGATGATTTTATTTAATTCAGAATTTTTACATTGTTAAAAATGTTTTTATCAACAGTTTTATGAATCTAGAAAAAACCCAAGCAACCAATTTGTATAACATAATCATACAAGTGCAACCATGTGTTTTTGGTGCTGGGATGAAAATGGCATGGTGGTTGTTATTTTATTTAGGGGAAGTGTGACTATTGATGCTGGCCTTAAGAGCATCAACTGTGGAGGCCTGTGGGATTTGTGGGGGTAAACTGTTTCATGTTAAGATTGTTCTAGAAAAAAAACTGTATTTAAAAGCATTCTTATTGGTTTGATATTGTTGAAAGCTCATGGGGTGAGTACGGGAAAGTCTTAGTTTTGGTTTTGGTGAGATGTTATAGCCATAACTCCGTTTTTAATTTTGCATAGCATAATTAGTCTCGAAATAGTTCTTCTTTTTTCTAAGGTTTTCTAATTTAGAAAATTTAGCATATCTGTCACGCTGCTGGTGTTATGATATCTGTAGAGATAGTACCTGGCTGCTCTGCGTTGGACAAATTCAAGCTTCCGTACTCCCCCCCCCCTCTTTAGTATATGGATCCCACACACAAGTGCAGTACTCAAGGATTGGCCTTACAAGTGCCTGATATGCCTTTATTTTTATAGGCGTCTGTCTTGTGCTAACATTCCTCTTTACAAAACCTTGGGTTTTACTGGCTTTGGCTCTGATGTTGTCAATGTGAGTGTTCTATTGTAGATCGTTGGTAATTGTAATTCTTGAATATTTTGCAGATTTTAAGTTTTTTAGAGCTTGTCCATGGAGATTATTTACTTAAGTTGGAATTATTTCCATCTTCACTCTTGCCGCTGCCATCTTAATTACCAACACGGACCACTGTGGAAATAATATTTTTTTGTTAGACTTCTTTCAGTGTTTTACAAAACATATTTTTCATTCCGACGCATTATTTTCGTTGACAATTAAGCGCAATTGGTCGTACGACGTAAATTCAATTATTCAATACTATAAGGTTATATTATAGGCCTACCTGAAAATGTAGGGGCCTACTTAAAAACTTTGTCGCCTGTGATATTTTAAATGTAGAACATAAACCCTTTTTATTTATGGAGAAAGAGTGGAAGCGAGACAATTCAAATAAACCGAAATTGAGGAGATATAGGCCTATCACCCTTAAAGGAAATTTTGCTATACCAGATTACGTTTCCACTTTACCACCTAAACCTCATAGAAGTATTTTTGCTCAATTTTGTTGGGAATTTTACCTTTGAGAGTAGAAACAGGCGGTAGACAGAGAGTTAGAGAAGAGACTACTGGACAGACATGCTCTCTGAAACTGGAAGAGCGTGTCTGTTGAATTTGCTCATCTGGCGAAGTCGAAGATGAATAGCATTTCTTGTTAAAATGTAATGTATTTTCTGATATAAGAGTTGATTATATAAACTATATTATGCGCGATAACACCGATTTCATTAATTACAATTTAAAACGAAAAAATACTTTTTTGATCACCAAATGTACGAGAAAAACATTGATTTTTGTGTGTAAAGCGTGGTCAAAGAGAAAGACTTGTTTATATATATATATATATATGTAATGTTTGTCTCCTCGGCACACTGTAATGTAAACGTTTTTATTTGTTATATCCGTGTATGAAATGACATTGTAGGCCAGATAGTCCCGGTATATTCTATTGTTAATGACAATGATATTTATGTTTATGTTGTGTATGTAACTATATGTATGTCACTATAATAAAATAAATACTTTTTTTTACTTACTTACTTATCCCTGGTGGCAAGTATGATGGCACCCTGTAGGCTGTAGGCCTATAGTGATGTTTATCTGTAGGCTAGGCCTACTTTTTTCACTGAATGAAGCTTTCTATCTATCTCACTATTATCAGGAGGTTTTTCTGGCCCAGTTCAGCCCAGTGCACAAAGGTGGCAAAAACCCTATTCAATTTATGTCTCGCTATATAGTTCGTACCATAGAGTTATCTCTATGGTTCGTACACAGTGGACTAGGCCCTACTCTTTTTTACGTTATTTTATGTCCCTTTCCGTGTTTTACACGTGCCGTATTGTAAATAAAAACATGGCGGCGTCTGGCAGTCATTTAGTCAACGAGTTTGAAGCCGCATTTCAAGTATAATTAATTCAGTCTATGTTATACAAATAGTGCAATAATTTGCATGTAGCTATTTTTACCGATCCAATTGTTATAAAAAAGTATTTTCTTAAGGATTTTGGTCGTTCTTAAGTCTGTAATCGTAATTAATATACACATTCATCTTATTATCGCTCATTCTTGATTTAGCCGCAGGACTGGACAGTCTCAGTTTCCGAATCGGTAGTGATAAACAGCGAGAGACACGAGTGATACGAGAGAGACCAGAATTACGTTATCATGGTGATGAAAAGCGAGAGACACGAGAGAGATTCCAGAAACCCAAATATGAAAAGCGAGAGACACAAGAGATACGAGAGACACAAGCGTCAAGAGAAACTGAAAATTATGGATTTTTGTAAAATTATTTTATTGAAAAGGAACAGATAAAAGAGTAATATCGGGTCGGTAAATATAGGCATGACTTTGTCTAATGTCTAGACACTTCGTACCATGTACAACTAGTAGCCGACCAACTCGTACCATTCAAAATTCCAAACCTACCAACTCGTACCATTTTTTCTACCAGCTCATACCATTATCGATTCTAAACCTACCAACTCGTACCATATATCTAGTTACACTTATACTCACTCAATAAACTGCGGGACATGCTATAGTAATAGTATAGGCCTATTATAATACATACTAATGAAATATATAATTACGACTATAGGCTATGGTCAAAATTATATACAGTATTTCATTAGTATGTATTAACCTAATTATGTTTTTTAATATGTATTTCGTATATCGATGATACATGCTTGCGGCCTGTTCCTTGCTATAATAGACCTATAGGCCTATCCCCATGCTTCAAACAACGTTTTAAAAAATAATATATATTAAAAAATAAAAACAAATAGTCTAAGTGAGTCGATACCCTAATACATAGGCTTTGAAGAACTTTGAAGAAATACAACACTAATTAAAGTAGGAAGTGCGATTTTTACAGATGTTATACAAGGGCGCCGGTATGGATTGCATTTACATGGTTGACGTAATTTTCGTTCCACATCTAGATTAAAGACAAACTTGTGTGAAGTAACACAACACCAGTGTTAACTAACAGGGAAGTGCGACTTTTACAGGTGTTATGCAGCGGCGCCGTTAGTTTGCATTCACAGAGTCGATTACTGTAATGTACATTACCATGATTACACAGCTGATCAAAGGTTGTGACATATTGTATTTACTATGTAGTATATGTACAAATATATTCAAGAAAGAAAGTCTAAATATCATTATAGCACGGGAATACGGGAATTTCGTCTCTCTATCTAGCCCAACTGGTAAGTGCGCAGGACAAAAATTAAAAAAACTTTTTAGTCTATGGACATGTTTACATCATAATTATGGTCATCTTATTAAGCTAACATAAAATCACCGATTTTTTTATGATTTTAGACCTGGGTATGTCCCTTTAAACAAGTAGGCCCCTATGAGGTATTTACACCCACTTGAAGTTGTGAGTCGCGTAGCGATATATTATAATACAACTTCAAATGTGTGAATATTCAACCGGAAAGTAAAATAAAAAAACTAATAATCGTAATCGTGATAATTACATCTCATTGGCATTTACATAGCGCTCACTTGCTCACTTAAATCATCATGATCATTATGAATACGAAATATCATCATGATCATTGTGCGCAGTTTGTAATTACATATACATTTAAAGTATTTAATGATCTAATTGTCTTTAATATTTTATTGCATGTAATATATGAAGTGTGTGTAATATATGTCACTGCTTTCCCGTGAGTTCATGATTGACAGCTCTGTGCTTATGCTGATTGGTTCAGACCCCCCTCTCTTCCCGACTCCTCCCATGTCAAGGGCAGATGATTGACAGCTCAATACACTCTCGTAGAATCTCGACAGGTAGTACTTCACGAGAGAATGTGAGATGTGTTTAAGATGAAGCATATGTTATGCGTGACTCTTAGCAACTAAGACGTTGTCTTCACTGAGCTGAACAATGTCGCAGTTTATAACAATCAGTGAATAGGGGATAACGGCGTATGCAGATTGCAATTATGTTGCTAATATAGCTCCACAGTGAAATAACCCTTCCGCCGATTTGTATTGAACAAGAGGTGGTAAGTCCGCAAACTAATGTTAATTTAAAATATATATGCCGTTTGTTCGAAATATTATAAATGCTACGATTTTTATTGAATCCTCGTGCTACAAACATAATATACGATCGCCTTTAAATTAAATATATTAATAATATATAGACCCTGAAGCTTGAATTTGATATGCATTAGGCCTATGGTCTATAGCCTATATGTGGAAATAAAGATGGGTAATTTTTATTTTATTGTTCTTACAAGTTCTGATGTGTTAGTATACGACAAAATCACATTTATTTTTTAAATGTTGTAATCAGCACGGAACAATAGTTCATGACAAACGATATCATGTAAAATGTGCTATGACATTTACTTTAATCGTGTTGAAGTGCTGTCGCTAATTGTCTCACCGTTACGCCTATGTAAACACACCCTTGTAACGCCAACAACACGAAAGACATACCTCTGAACGGCATCAGTAGCAAATTATCTTCAACTGCAAATGTACTTTTTCAGTGTTTCTAAAGCTTCCCCCGCTGACGAAAAAACATTCTATTCTGACGACAATGATAGATATCTTGACAAATTTTATTAAAAAATGTGTTGTTTTAAAGCTTAAAATGTAGCTTTAGATATCACTAGAAGACACTTGAAGCCTTCTATGAAACAAAAAATTCCCAGTGGGGCATGCCCCCGGACCCCCCTAGAGTTGTGATCCCCTTTGGTGGCCGTTCACCGGAACCAGCGCCTGCGTGCTGACTCCAACACCAGGCTGGGAGTCAGAATCTTCATATTGTCTTACTCCAACTTTTTTCATAGCCAGATCATTCTATCTGATTATTACTATTTTTTTATATACACAAAGATATAATATTAGTGGCGGCATGGTGTTAATTTGCCCTCATACGAAGTTTAGCTGTTAAGCTCTTAGTTAAGTTCATACGAGCTTAAGTTAAGCTCATACGATGTTAAATCACCACCTGAACAAAGAGGCATGATGTTAATTTGTACCGAAACGAACATACAACGTACCGTGTGAAATAACATAAAACATTTGATTACATTTTAATTGATCATGTTTTCGTTGTACTTTTTCGACAAGAGAAGTGATGGGAGATAAATGGGCGCGTCCTCGTGTTTTTCAGCCTAAGCAGAGCGCAACGGCAAATAAACACGCAAATAAACACGAAGATACAAAAACGTTACAAGATACCTTAATCGCTTCTCATTTAAAAAAAAAAATTTTTTTACTCACATCATATTTTTTCATTTTCAAGCCATTGCTATATATATAATGCAATAATAAATAGCAGAACTATTCATATCAAGAAATATAGCCTCAAGGAATACATGTGAAATATCTATTTTTTCTCAGTATGAATGTTATTTTGTGCATGAAAATTGAAATTTTGAATGTTTTTGTATGAATAAATAAAATTTTGAGAATAAAAAAAAAAATGTTTTCGTGTTTTTGATCATGGTGAGATAGAGGAATTCTTGAGGGAATAAGGACATCAATGCTAAATCTATCGGTCATATCACTTTTTTCAAGGCTAAAATAAAAAAAAGTTAAAGTTATTAAAAACATCACTATAAATATTTCGTGCATTCAAAGTAATATTAGCCAAAATAACACAGGTTAAATTATAGTAAAGAGGCATGATGTTAATTTGTACTGATATGAAGCTAGGCTATGTTGAACGCATGTCGGCTCCGTACAAGTTGAGAAAATGGCCTGATAATATAAATATAACATATTTAGATAAATAATACTTAAGATATCTATACTAAATGTTTGATAATATAAATATAACATATTTAGATAAATAATACTTAAGATATCTATACTAAATGTTTGATATTAAATTATATACCGCTTAAGTTTTATTTTAATAATAAATTAGATCTATATATGGTATTGAACATAGTGGTACGAGTTGGTAGGTAGATTGGTACGAGTTGGTCGGTTACGAGTTGTACATGGTACGAAGTGTCCTGTTACCTGTAGTTTAGCACAAGTGCACACCGTAAAGCAACGTTTTTCAATATGGCGATGAATGAGAAAGATAGCAACCTCAATGGCCGAAAAATACTCATACCTTTTTAATGGCGTTGCAACAAACGAACTGAACATGCGATCAAGGAGCTGAAATGTTACTGATTTTAATCAACCTATTGTTGACGGGATTTATCTAGGAAACGTCTTGGACATGACCGCCCAAAGGAATGTCCCACATTTTTGACTTAGCGCAACCTGTAGCTGAAACGTTCAGCTACTCTGTTGTGACTCGTGATTGTCACAACATCTCAGCGTCTCAGTTGCTATCAAAATTGATCTCGTTAATATTATTTTTTTAAATTTACTGATGTATCTTGGCAATAAACTAACGGGTAGTAGATTATCATTAACATTTCCCACTGGGCATACAATGTTGAATCAACGTCAATGACGTTGATTCAACGTCGCAACAACCTCGTGTGGGTTCATTCACCTACGGTAGTTTAAAAAATGAAGTAGGCCCGCAAATATATAGATTAGCTTGGATAAAGAAAGAATGTTGAACAAAATAACAGTTTTAATTTAAATAACTAATAGTGATAATTCACATGTTTTTAATCTCATTTTCACAACGAAACCTAAATTAATTGCCACATGTACAGAAATCATAAGCTGCTAGATAGGCCTATAAGCAAAACTGCATGGCCGGCCAAAGAAAGCACCTTTTATGTCATAGGCGGACTGAACGACTGGCAGATAGTTAGCTAGCGTTTTGCCTATCTTTAAGCCTACCGCTTATAAAAATAATCTTAATTAATTATGTTGATCACAACTCAACGAGTAACAAAGGGTGACGATCAGGTCTGACAGGAGTAGTGCACACCAGCTACTAATTCCTATCATTACAGGTGTAGTAAAGCACGACGTTGACAAATGACAGGTGACGATAACTACCCAAGAAAATGACAGGTAAGGTAAGGTAACATCAGTCGCAGCTTATGATATTTTACAGCCAACATCTATGAATCGCCTGATTATGTAGATCACCGTCATATCCTGTTGTATTCTGTACATTGTTGCCTGCAAACTTAGGATTGGATGGACAGCTTTAGTGACATTCATTTCTGTTATATTTTTAAGTAGAACTAATGAAAAATAAACAAATGAACAATAATGAGGAACAATAATTTAGCGCAATAGGCTATAAGCACCAATTTATATCATAAAAACAAAAAAACCTGGACACACTTAGGCCTAAGTGGTCGATGTTATGGCCTTAATATTTTATTGTGCATTCTGATTTTGCAATGTCCCATATTTCCTGTAGCAGCTCACCAATGCGCACACACATGTCAGTGCATGTGAATTAATTTTATTCTTAGACTAGACCCTATGCCCTAAGGCCACACAAATTTATTTAATTGTTTTACCGAATCGCCGCCGAAAATTTCCAATAATGGCAAAAAAACAAAATTGAAATTTAGAAAATTTAATTTTTATTTTTTCTTCCTTCGTGGATTTATTCATTTCAAAATTCAAAAAAAAATGAAAACTGTTTCTTTCTTATTGTGCCGATGCAATAAACAGTCATTACTTTTGTTGTAAGCAAAACTGACACGCTGCGGTCAGTCTGACACAACTCAACGTGCAGCCAGGTGCCGACATCAGGTGTGGAAAATAGCTGATAGATCAAGGCTGACACTGTGCACGCTATAGTTCTGTTGATGTGTCACACACATTACACTCCAACTCAACCTAAAACACTTGGATTGATCGATAATACATTGCCAAATAAGAATTTAAAAACAAATGTTATGGATTACATTCTCATTGATATATTCAATGGCAAACAGGCAGTGTCAACTCTGGGCCGGTATCTTCCTTGTTAACCCAGCATTGAAGTTGAAGACAACGCACGCACACAGACGCTATCTGTATGCACGTGAATGTTGTCGGCGCGAGACGTCGGGGCAGTGTTGTTTTAATGCTGGGCCATCGTCGTCAATGGTGACCTACATTGGACCGGCATCGGTTTGGCGTCTAGTGGTGGCGTGTGCAAATCCCGTCTTACATCCAGATCTGACACACAGCGTCTTGTTGTGCAGTTATCTAGCTGGCTGCGGCGGCTATTCATTCACGTCTTATCTCTCTCAGTTTGTTCAGGGAAGTAGTCAAATAGAAAAACATGTTTTTTTCTTGACTTGGGAAACTCGTCGCTTTCTGTATTGTGGACCAATAAAAAAAAATAAAACACCGCTTTATCTGATTTTTTTTTTTTTTTTCCGGCCACCCGACAGCCCCAATGCTGAAAAAAATCGGTAAAACAATTAAATAAATTTGTGTGGCCTAAAGCGCAGGATTAAATGTACTTTTTTTTTAAATTAAGTTTTTAGGCTCTCTCATATCTCTCGTCTCTCTCGCAGTTCATCATTGCGGGTTTTTGAGGCTCTCTCATGTCTCTCGTTTTTTTCCTCTCTCTCGCTTTTCATCACCAGTCTCTCTTTTGTTTTTAGGCTCTCTCGCTTTTCATCACCACGCTCTCGTGTCTCTCGTATCTCTCGCTGTTCATCACGACCTCTCTGAATCATATCTCAGCTAGTGGTCAAAGGAGGTAGTTTGGCGCTAAGCGCCTGTTTAGGGGCCTTGATCACTACAGTGTGTTTCACCAGATCCTGGGAGTAGCCTTTTTTCAATTTGCTCAGTCGCTCTTTAAAATTTTTAAACAATTTTTTTCTCGAAGTCGGAGAAAATTTGGTGGAATTTCGTTGTGTATTTTGTAAGTTAGACCATTTGGCATGTAATAGAATTCTTGTTTCACAGTAATGGTGTTGAAGAGAGCTGTTATTTTAAAAATTTATTACATACTAAATGGCCTAACTTTGATAATACACACAAAAAATCCACCAAATTTTAAGGAATGTTGGGGAAATATGAAAAAATGATCAGAGAAAAATTTTGTTCACAAATTTTAAAGAGCGATCGAGCCAATTGAAAGAAGGCTACTCCCAGGATCTGGTGAAACAGACTGTATTTAGGTATATCTCTAAATGGAAAGTGGCGGAGGAGTGCAATCGAAAGTATACTGAGTACTCAATACTACAATAGTCAATACAAACTCTTTTTCAAGTTAACATACTGACATTAAATGTCACTTTAAATCAAGTGTAACACTAACAGCTCTTATCCAAGATCTAGGCTGGACTGACTTACAAACTAGTTCTAAGAAAAAACTTCAGGCTGACAAGCCTGTACAAAATTTAAAAAAATTCTATTGTACCCCTTCGTCATTCAGTTATCATATTTTATCGCCTATAGGCCACTTATTTTAATTTCTCTGTTTTAGAAAAAAAAAATCCAAACTAATGAGGGAGGGCGAAAAAAAAACATTTGAGAAAAAAACAGTTAATGAGGGCGACCAAATAAAGAAAACATCGCACATATTTCTGGAAAAGCTGATGAGGGCGACCAAATAAAAAAAACTTTGACCTATTTGAAAAGAAGACAGAAAAAACAAGCAATAAAAACATAGCTGGAAAAATATTTTTTTTTTTCTTGAAATAAACTTGTTTTTTTTTGGAATTTTTTTTTTCTCTCCAGAAATAATTTTTTTTTTAAATCTGCAACAATGTAATGCACGCGCTGGGTAGGAAAAAAAACACTTTTTTTTGGTAATGCGAGGCTTAAATCTAATGCGCGTGCTCATCTAAAACAGAGAAAAAAAAATAGTGGCCATACTGTATGACGGAAACATTTATTATCGGCCGGGGGGGTACAAAAGAAACTTCCCCAAAATTTAATCGCTGTACCTCTCAGTGACCTCTTAACCCCAGAGGACAAAAGAACTCGTGGTGGACATAACAATCATTTAAACACATTAGAGCTAACACCACGCTGGGACAAAATTCCTTTTTGTACAAAACTATACCTGATTGGAATCACCTTCCACTAGCTGCTATTGAATCCAGATCAATATCAGCTTTCAAGAGCCAACTGAGCGATTAGTCTGGTTGGCCACTCGGCACCGTCCCTTCGCCTGATACTCCACTGAGGAGGACTGCGAAGTCATTTTCATGTTTTTTTCATGTTTTTTTCAGAATTTATATGAATTTGCTTGTGAGACACTGCAATAAAAGGCACATTTTCCTCTGTTTGTCTGTTCTTTTTGCTCACTATATCATGTATTTTACCGATAGAAATAAAGCCATCATTGTATAATTAATTTAACGTTTATATTTGGTTTGAATGTCACTTTTATCACCTTTTCTAGGGGTCCATTTCATCATTAGATTTCTTGTAATTACGAAAAATGATGTCAGCTCGCGTCTTTAATTTCATTATAGTTGCAACAAATACTTAAACAGGCATGATGTGGCCTCTTCTGATAATTTTTTTTACACAGGTGCCCTTTTTTTAATTTTTGTAAAAAAATGAAAATAGACTATGTCCACTGCCCTATGCAGAAGTTCTGGATGCCATCATTGAGGCAGTTTGGACAGAACAATGTGGAAATCTCAGGGAAGGCTGCAGTAGTTTGCCCTGGGTGAAGTTTTGTTTGCCAGCTCTACGCTTCCTCATAGGGCGCACCGAGGGTAAAAATGGAAGTTTCTTAGCCATGAGGATGAAAATCCATCAAAATTTTTCTTCTTCCATGGCCCCCTTGTATCAAAAAAGATAAAGTGGGGCCGTAGGCTATGCCCAAATTTCTGATTGTAATGTGCAATCATATATGTGGTATACTTGTATTTGCTACTCTTGATGTATCTAAAAAACTAAAACTCTCAAAATCATCAATCTCAGTTTTGTTCAGCTGCTTCAAAAAGTTCAGGTGTCTGGGTGGTTTTTTTGCTTATGTAGTCCTGGGGCAATTTGCAATTTGAAGTCACAAATTTTTGATGTTTTTGTAATTTAGGGTGAGATTTTGATCTAGCCCAGGATTTTTCTTGCTCATTGAAAACAGTGGAATGTGGTCGAATATTTATTTTTGCATGTCGGCAGTTGCTAAAAAAAGGTCAGCATAATTTTATAGGACAATTTTCTTTTTTTGTGATGTACCTACCTATGAGGCTATGGTGCATAGGCATAGCAAGAATAAATCTGGTAAGGGTAGCGCGGGGATAGACCTTAGACGTCAGAATCTGACATCTTGACGTCTAAAATCAATCCCAGTGTATTGGCTATTGTTTATAAATTATGCTCATATGATAATAGTATGTAGATAATAGTCATATGAACGCATAAGCCTAGGGCTAGGCTAGCAAACTTTTTTTTATTGTATGAATATTATGATGCAATAGTGCACTAGTGAAGTCTGTAATGTCGAAGACTAGGCCTATATAATAAGCCTATCATAGCACAGTGCAGGCTGTAGTATCAAGGAATAAACGTTTAACAGTTTTAAGTAGACTATAATGTAACAGTGAAAGCTGTACATACTGAAGTTATGGAAATCATGTCTTGGCAGCCTTAGACTTAGATCATGAACAATGAAGGCTGTAGAGTCATGGAAATCACGTCTTAACAGGCTTGGATCATCTTCTTGGTGATAGCATTGTTTGCTCCTCTTTAGGAGCATTACACGCCGCACTTGGTGTGTGTGAGTAAATCACATGTCAGGTTACGGGTGCTAAAAGCTAAAAAGTGCTAGTTGTCACCCAAAAAGAAAACAAGAGGTTATAGCAGAACAAAAATTGTGCAGTGAAAACAAAGGTGAATTTTAAAGACCTTGGTGGATAGGGTCAGCCACGTCCGCCACGGACCCCCTATTGTGGTTTGCACTATTCTGTACATTGTGTGCAGTCTCATATTACTGCGACGCACAGCAAGGTATTCTCAGCCGAGGTGGCTAACCATCTTGGTAGCACTGCTGGTGTTATGCCAGCAAGTTGCAGACATACCTTGCAGCACGTCTCTGCACCATCCCCACTTTTTAGCTCATCCGGCCTTTAGGCCTAAGATGAGCTGATGCCATTGTGTTGCGTCTGTCGTCTGTTGTCTGTCGTCTGTCCACAATTCACAAGAAATGCTTCTCCTCCTCATGTCATGGTCATGGAATTCACCTCCTTACAGCCTTAGACTATATTATTTAACATGTAACAGTGAAGACTGTTGAATCATGTCAATCCCAACCCAACTATCGCAGCATGGCGAATCCTGCTATCAAACAAAATATAATTTGCTCAGCAAAGGACTAGATTCCACTATTTTAATGGTTATTCCTAATGTGAAATGCGATATTAAATATGCCCAATATGTAATACCACCTCACGTAAAACTGTCAATGTAAATTAACCCATTGGGGACCAATCCCGGGTATATCCGGGATTTGTGACTGTCCTCCATGAACCAGTCATAGATATGTTTGGGACTGATTACATGAGATAACTTTGACGGTCATTAATTAATCTGGTGTCAGTCAGCAGCAATTTAAAGGGACTAACTCACCACCTAGTTTTGACCTAATTCAAACTTTGCCATGTGTACTACCAGTGTGAATAACTAACTGATTATATCACTCGCCCATCAAACAAAAAACTAATGACTTATGTCAAAAACAGGATATGTGGACATATATGGACTCGTCCGTTTTTAGCCTGACTCGCATTGGCGAGTGCGGTGCCAGTCATGTACATTGAAAAATAGTCATTCAATTTTAACTTTTGCATCGTTCAAAGTATAATGATATTTTTTGCAATAAAAAATAAATTATCCTACTTTTAATGGACTCTACCAGGCAAGTTTTGAAAAGTTTATTGACAACCATGACTAAAACTAGGTGGTGGGCTAGTCCCTCTAACATGGCAGTCAACGGGTTGATATAAATTTAGTAGTGAAAGTTACCAAATAAAAATGAAAACATTCCTGGCATCACCATGATCACAGGAATGGCATCACACACTACAGGAAATAGTATCACATACCTGACTTGAAATGCCACACTTGGGTTCCATAAGAATCACACTGAACTCCGTCGAATGTAAAAACCCATACAGAATGTTGACCTAAATTTGTGAGTAATATCATGGTAATACTGAGTCCCAAATGAAGATTCTAATAAACTAAAATAATTTTTTTTTAGATATATCCTGCTTGGTTACTTGTTCCAAGTGTACCAGTCCAGGTCCACCTAATCACTCGCATGAAAAATATCCCAAGGTGAACAATATTTATGGGACAGTAAAAGGCTCACTAGTGGGCACTGACAAAAATAAAAGGTACCCTGATGACATCGCAAGGCTCTGACAAACTGACCGCCATGTTTTTATTAGTGGGCATGGCTCTACGGTGATCACCAGAGCGCGCTAGCTGACTAGGGCCAACACCGTTACCGTCTTAATGGTAGGCGGAGTCACTGTCTTTTTTACACGGGCAGCTGTGGAAAAATGGCAGTCACTGCGGCCGAGCTCCGCGCAATGTGAGTAGCTTGGCTTAGCCGGGTAAATAAAAGGTAGGTTAACTTCACAAAAAGCAGTACAGTTGTATCTTTACAAAACATAATACTAAACATAACTTAGAAACACCATCTAGGACATCGCTTTGTAGCCAACCTCCTAATTCCCTAAACTAAAACTTAGTTGGTCTCTTTATTTGGAGAGAAGTCATCACTGACAAAACTTCATTGGGAGAGTAGAGAGTGGTGTACCAAATAGAATAGGTTCTGCTGCTCCAGATCAAAACATAATGAACCTTAATATACATTAAATATAACATTATGATCATTGAAACAAAACACCAATTACACTGTACATACATGTGTATCTGTTCTACATTCAGTCTTGAATCTAACAAACTGTCCTTTCTTCGTGTGCTTATTGCTTCTTATTTTGAATTTGCAGTACTAACTAAATAATTTTAATTTTGCACTATCTTTTGGATTTTTTGGATCTTTACCCACTTCAGTGATGCTTATAAACCTTCAGAACTCATCTAGTCTATAACATCAATTTGAGCCAGAATGTTTCAAGCTACTTATTTTTAAAGGATAACATTTGTACAAGTAGGTTGCAAATGTGTCCCTTTATCCATGATCCAATAATCACACATTGGATTGAGCTTAATATTTTCTGATTTATTAACGATAATTGTCTTTTTTCATGTTTTAGAATTGTCTGGCTGCTCTGACTAGCCATGAACACATCAGCTCAGGAGAAGCTGACGAAACCAAGACAAGTATGCAGCTAATCACCTCTAAATTATGCTCATCACCTGTATCTAATCTTTGTATAAGAATGTTTATTTTTACCTGCTATTTATCACGTTTATATACCCAGGTGATAAAGAGATTCACTTGTAGTTTTACTTACTGTAGTTAGGGAGAAACAAGACACTTGAGATTATCAGATCGTTGCCTCGGAGCTAAAGGATCCTATCTGCCACTCTCACGAGTGTCAGATAGGATCCTTTAGCTCCGAGGCGACGAGATAATGATGTGCATTTAGAAACACAATGCAAATCATAATCTGATAATGTGACTCAAGAAGTTAGTGTTTTGTTTCAGGAAGCCCATGTCAGTGGAATGTCTTTTTCATGTTGATTGGGTGGCAATGACCTGAGTAGGCTACATGTAATAACAATAACATGTGATTTTCTAAAAATAAAATAATAAATCCAAGAACGAACAACAATTTTCCTTAAACTAGTGATAAATTACCTATTTATGTGATTGATACATATAGTGCATGTAAGACTTATTATTCTGTTTAGATGGTTTGCTACATCTTACAACCATCTAAGCAGAATATCTGCAATTCAGCATGGATCAGATCAATTTAAGATCACAAGTATTGCTTACTAAGCAACAAAAGTGATCCTAAGTTCATCTACTTGATTGTAAATAAGATGCAGCCTAACCACTTTATTTGCCAGATAAGTGGCATATATCTTCACACTAAAACAATTAATAAAACCTGCCTAAAAGTTATCACCGTTCTAGGTATTCCCTAATTGGCTATATCTGTAATCTGCGCAGTGCTTTCTGGATGTAGATTTGTCCCGCCGTTTATACACCGTGGACTACTCCTTTAAGTTTAGGTGGTTCACAATTGTTTATATTTTACCAGAGATTTCTGTTTCAATACTGACTGAATATAGAGGTGAAATGAAAGCAAATACATGTGATATTTTCTAGTAATTAGGAAACATCATTTACACATCACAATTTGAGTTCTTCAAAATGAAGGCTATTGATAGGTAATTAACGTATATATTTTCTGAACTATTGTCTTGTAACAGGTGTGGATCAGTGTATGCAGAGATATCTTGACATTGCAAAGCAACTAGAATGTTTTTTTCTTCAGAAACGTCTTGTCTTGTCTATTCATAAACCAGAGCAAATTATTAAAGAGGTAGGTTCACAACATTTGAATCAACAGGTTATCAATCAGCTAATCTGTACAAGTAATCGGTGGCTTGTAAGTTATAACAATCATTATGATCAACATAAATGCCAGAATGATCTTTTTAAAATTGATAATCTCCCTATCAGAACGGAACCTACTTAACCCTTTAAGCCCTCACAGGCTGCATTAAAGCATCATATTACTTCCCTGAAAACAGACTTAATTTTCCTACAAAAAAGGGTTTTAGAAGGACAATTTTCATAAAAATGGCTTACCTATAAATGGCCGACCATCGGCCATAATTAACTTTAATATGCCTGATATCTAGCAAACCGTGCCAGAATATGCCTGATATCTAGCAAATCGTGCAAGATAGCTAGACCATTACAATAAAACTAAATGTAAGGTTTCAGTTAGGGATTTGCCCTGAAAAATTTCAATTCAAATAAATTCAAATTGGCATGACAGCAGGACCGGGTGGATCAGTCAGAGAGGTGTGCCGAACACGGCGCAGTACTGGCACAATATTCAGCAATGCCTGATTTCTGGCAAGCCGTGCCAAATAACTAGATGATTACTTTAAAGCAAAATGTGTGGTTCCAATGGACATATCCTCAAAAATGTCATCTTGATCAAATTTTAAAAATGGCCAACTTACGACCATCATTGACTTCAATATCTGTAATAGACATAATACACTGTGCTACATAGTAGACCATTTATGTGAAACCGAATGCGGGTGGGGCGGGAGATTATGGTAGCCAGCTGGCTTTTTGCTATACTATCGATCAAGGACAATCGTATTTATATGTAGACAGGAACTATATACCGAATATTGTCAGCCTCGGTTTTATCCCACTTAAGTTGCGCTTCCCGTGTAGCATGTCATGTGATTAGCGGGAGCTAATAATTGAAGACTTTGCTTCTTAAAATTACAGATTCTATGTATATATAATATTTTTTTTTATATTACAGGACATCAGTGACTTGAGACAGGAACTGCTGCGTAAAGAGCAGTTGTTACAGAAGCACAGCGAGCGTCTGGGCTCCTGGCAAGCTATGCTGAGTCGTCACCAGTCAGGACCAGCTCCAACCAACCAGGCGCAAATGTCAGCACAACCTTCACAAAACAGCCAACAACAGCAACAGCAGCAACAACAACAGCAGCAACAACAGCAGCAACAGCAACATACGATGGTGATGCAGCAACCTACACATTCCCCCATACCTGCTGCTTCCACACAGCAACAACCACAAGCAACACAATCCATGCCCCCACCGGCCCCGTCACAACAAGGACCCTATCTGCAAGGGCCACTCGCTTATCTACAACAAACTACATCTAATATTGGTCTGCCCGAACGACGCTGATAACCGGCCACTTGTGAGACAACCATATTCTTGTTTTCTTGTATTCTTGTAGGTCCTCTAGACAGCTATATCTAATATTATGTATCCTAAAGTAGTGAAAGTTGTATAATAAAATTTGTATTCTGTCAATGATTTATGATTATTTAGTTTCCGGGTTCCATTATAATCCTGATCAACTACCAGTGCCTAATCTGCCTAATCTACCTGGGGCCGTGTTCTGAGACTTAAAAGTTATGAGCTTCATGTGCAAGTTCTTAAACCGCTAAGCTACGACTATAGTCTATTAGTCGATAAAATCAATGATATTTAGAATGAAATGGGTCTTAGGAATCCAGATTTGCAAATGTTGCCCGGGTCTAAAATTAAACATATGAGTAATTTTCACCCACCTGAAGTTGTGTGTCGCAGAAGCTAGACACAAGTAGGTGAAAATTAAAAATTGTAATTATTATATTTATTTCGTACTTTAAGGGTTTATTCACAACACGAATGCACTGGTTAAAATTGATTTAACTGTCAGCTGCCTTATCTTTTAACATAATTTCTGAAAACGACCACAGGTGTGTCAGTTTTCTATAATGTAACAAAAGGATGAGTAGAGTGTTTAGCCTTTCTGCGCCCTCTGGCAATATCGCGACATCAATTACAAAAAGAGGTCTGGACCGACGTTAGTCGTCAGAATCTGACGTCTATATACGTCAGATTATAAAAGTCTAACATGTCTAAGGTCGACCACCGCACTGAAAAAGTAAAATATTTATAACTTCACAAATAGGTAGACCTATTCAAATAAAACAGAAAAAGCTAACCAAGACATTCAAATTGAACTGAGTGGGAGAGCTGGTGTCAGCGCTCATTTTCGGACTACGCCACAGTCTTGACCCTTACAACACTGACTTAGTTTTGTATAAATCATGGCGATCGAAGCGTTTACTGCAATCTGAAATCATCATACGTGTCTAAATTTGCTCTTTCTGCTTCATTTAAATGCCTATGTTATGGGTCTACGGCCATCAAAAATATTTTAATTCTTTAAGGGCGGGGATCGCCTTTATACGTCAGAATCAGAAGTCTGATTCTGACATATAAAGATGGTTCCGCGCTGAAAGGGTTAAGGATCTGTATAGTATAAGACTTGAATACTAAGTAAAATTTAAAATCAGAAATTTAGAAACAAATCTTCTGCGCGTTGATTGAGCAGTCTCAAGGTTTAGTAAATCAGCAAACTAGAGACTGGTATCAAACTTCACTGAAATAATAAGCCAAAATAATGTTATAAGTACTTTCCTATCTCGGGCTCCGTCTGGAATGATGAGTTAAACATGTTGAAAGCACCACTTGCAATGTTGCACAACATATTATTCAATACAGTAAATTGATTTAAAAAATGAGAACTATTGATATCGATTTAAAACATATTTTATTATAAATCTACCGGTATTAACAACAGTAAGAAAGAACAGTTCGCTTGCTATAAAAACAACTTTACTAAAAGTGAATAATGAAATAGCAGTGGCAGATCAAGAGGCAATCGTAATTTTTTGCTAAATGTTTGCAAAAAGTCTAATATTTCAAACAATTCTAGAACCACCTTTTATCAGATGCTAGATCCGTCCCTTAACATGAAGTAATTGACACCACCTAATTTTTGAAAAAAGTAACGGTGAATGCCGTTCATTTGAGCGTATATAATAAACGTGATAAATGACATTTATTATCTACGCTAATTTGAATATGGCGCCGGTGTATCAGTTTCAGATTACCCCCCTGTTCAGGTTACCCCCGGGGGTAATCTGAAACTAGTTTCAAGTTACCCCCTCTAGTTTCAAATTACCCCCTCAATTTTACCGGTTAACTTTCAATGATGACAATAAATTATATTTGATATTTTAATCACATGGCATTGGGACATTTTTAGGGACACTTTAATCTCCGTAGGTATAACCCTTTCATCTCTGGGGCAACCAACGAAAACTAATATGTTAACAAGAGGTTTAAAATCACTTTAATCTTCATATAACCCTTTAATCTCTATGTCAACTAACGAGAACATTATTGTTAGAGGTCTCGAAACACTTAAATCTTCATATAACCTTTTGACCCGATGGGAACTAACATAAAACAACTGTTTGCGCGAGGTCTAGAAACAATTAAACATCCATGTAACAATTTGATTTCTATGGCAATTAGTGAAAATGAAAAATGTTATTAGCCCGATGGCTGGAAACACTTTAATCTCCATATAACCTGATGATCTCCGGGGTCAACTGACGAAAAAATAGTCTCGCGTTGTCATTGTCATTATTATTATCTATAGATTTATCTATAACAGATATAACGTTGGCCATGTTTCCGCCTTTTTTAGAAACTGGTGCTAAACTCTCTATTTTCGTAGGACTGTAGAATTATTTTCAGTGATAAAATAACCACAAATTAAGCTTAAGGGGTTAATGCAGATGATATATGCATAGGGGCCTACCTTGCCCGCATGCTTGCAACATATGCAATGCCAGTCATTTCCGGTGCATAAAAATCGAACGCACACATGGCGGCGCCCCACTCTTGCGAACGTTGACCAAGTTGCGCATGTGGGTGGCCCACCATGTGTACTCAGCGAATCTTTTACTTTAATCTAGGTCTAACGGTACCTAAAAAGTCACCAATAATCGTATTTGGCGTGTATGCCCTGGAAATAGGAGGGGGGGGGGGGAGTTGATTTTTCTAGTTTCAAAATACTGAGGGGTAATCTGAAACTAGAGGAGGTAACTTGAAACTGGCCTTTTTCTAGTTTCAGCTTACCGGGGGGTACGTTGAAACAATTTCAATGTACCCCCCCCCCCCCCGCCGATAAGCTGGAACTAGTTTAAACGTACCCCCCGGTATGCTCAAAGGGGGGGGGTACGCTGAAACGGCTACACCGGTTATTCAAATTATATAGCGTACAGTTTTTATCAATAAATTATGTAAATAATAAAGGTCATAACTCTTCTTTCGAGCTGATATTATCTTTTTGATTCAGAAGTGAACGAATTAGAGATTCGACATCTTTAAGTAAATGCTGAAAATAACCATCAGGACTCTCGCCCTCTTCTAGGATTTCTGTCTTTGCTAGATCCTGATATTCCTTTTTGAGAATCTGCAGTTGTGTCTCTGTATTTGTATAGTGTTCACCACAAACTTCATACAACAGTAACATTGCGCTGATGGTTTTCTCTCTGGAGTCGTGGTCTTGAGCTCCCAGTAAACGCGGTATGAGAGAACACCACCCCTGCTCCAGTAAACCTACCATCAGCTCAACCCTGAGTAACATACAACAAATTACAGTGCAGTAATTTAAACAGTGTGAAACAAGTCCGTGCTCAGAAAAAAATCGTATATTAGGGAAAGTCGTATTTGAAGGGGGTCGTATCTGGGGGACTACTGTATAAGGCTACAAAACATGAAGGTATCGTATTTGTATGGACCATCTCAGCAGTTGGTCTATAGGCCTAAGTTATACATAATAATAAAACATAACATAGTATACATAATAATGTTCTAGAACTATAAGATGATCATCATGTACAGATAGGTTCTACAATATATTTAGCAGTATATTTACGACAAAAATATCAGTTACGGTAATATATACAATTTTTCATCGGCATAGGCTAGTGTAAATATAAACAAATTTGTTTAAAATATTAATTAGCGTGTAAGGGCAACAAAAAGGTGGCTGCTGATGGCGAGACAGAGCTAAAAATAGTATTTCCCGTTAGTTATTAATCACTCTCAGCTAACTTCTAATATCGTCTCAAAATACGTCCCTGCTAAGGCCTACTTGTAGCAATACCTGAATACCTATAGGCTACTTACTGTGTATATTGTTCTAGTTTTATCTTAATTGAATCCGTTTGCGCCGCACTTGCTTGAGCTAAAATACTTTTCTGGAATTAAAAACACGACATATTATTACAACTTCATCCATTGTTACATTAATAAAACAAATTGAAATGCTGAGATCGAGGCTACAGTACTAACCTGTTCAAGTATGAGATCACATATCAAGGTGACGGCCTTGACCTGTAGTTGTTGAGCTGCCGGATAGGAGAAGAGATCCGCCAGAGCCGAGAGACCTCCATTCTGGAGCAGTAGTTTCTGGGCATATGGGAAATGTCTAACGAGGGCTGACAACGCAAATAAAGCCGTCTGCTTCACTTCTTTACTGTCTATGGACAACATCTTTACCAGCTGTGATAGAGCCCCAGTTTTCAGGACAACCACCTGTGCACGTGGGTTGCTGTAACAAATTACCAGACTGAATGTTATATACCGGTAGCAAAGTCGTTACATACATCACTAATCATAAAACAGTATTATAAACTAAAATCTGACATGCGTATAGGTTCCTGCTATTTTGAACCAGCGTAGGCCTAAATCTGCATTGCAATTCCAAAAGATTCATAACCTCCCTCCCCCCATCACTCATTTTCATGTTGGGTCTTTGAACTTCTTAATGCTTTGTCACATGGTAATTTAAGCTTTTGTATCATACTTTCGCACTTTTAAATCGCCCCTTGCAGTTGTCACTAGTAGCCTACCTTCTATTGCGAAATATTACTATCACATAGGCCTACCGTACTGAAAGCGAGAGGAATTGTAACACAAACAAAGATAACTGAAAGAAGCATGAAAGATAATGATTCTAATAAAATTGCGATGTGAAGAGACGAGACAAGATTAATATAAGATAAAAGGGAGAGATGGTACTGAATAGAGCATCGCCGTTTTCTTTTTATATATCAATACTTGTAAAATGCATCTTCCTGAGCTCGCAGACTGATCTAAGCCGAGCCTTGCGTGGAAAGCTGGTAAAAATTATAAGCTGTGAAATAGTTATCCTGAACGTGTCATCGAAACAGACATCTGGACCTCTTGACAACTAGATCCCATGTAAGTAATAGACAATGATAGCATACGTAGCTGATAATGTTATTATAAATATATATATCTATTTAGACCACTTCATCTATTCTTCTGTGCAAAGCCAAAATGCCTACTTTACAAGGAAGCAGATAGCCTACTGCCTTTGCAGATCAGTATTACTTTTTTTACCTCTGTACCGCTGATCCTATGACAGCGGCGGCGAGACGTCTCAGATGAGAGCTTGTGTGGTTGAGGTCTCTCACCACCAGATTTATCCCTCCATTGTCTGCCAGTAAAACGCCATTGTCGACCTGCAGTCACATATAATGGCAAATTAGTGTAAAGATTTTAATGACAGTTTAGGATGCCATATGTAATAAGGTTTACTTTTTTTTGTAGATTGACAGATATCTGGTTTAGCTAGTTTTCAACATAATAAGTCCATGATAGTTGTGTTTGGTTGGGAACAGGAATAACATAAATAAATCACCAAAGTAATCTTTTTTTTTTAGACATAGACTGAATGAATGAGGTCAGATAGCCTAAACTGTGTCTGGAGAACCTCGCGAGGATGTATAAGATGAATCAGATGACACTGCCTCTCAGACAGCTAGCTGGGGGCGGCTTCAAAGTCTCTCAGTCACGGCGCGTCCCACAATACTGCATCTTCACGAGTGGGTAGAGAGGAAACATTTATTTTGTTTCTCTGAATACCAGAGCTGGTGGGCTAAACCTTTTCAGAAATTCCATTCTAAGAAAAAACGGATTTTTGACCTGACCTGGTGAGCATAGTACTCCAGCTGTTGGAGAGTATTCTCTCTTTCTTCATCTGTCAAATCTGTGTTGTTATAGTCCTCTACGAGCCGACTAACTATCTCTTGATCAGTTTTAATGTCTATTTTCAGGCGGGACAACTCCTCCTTCAGTTCTTCAGCAGAACGCATTTTTTCTCTGGTTCCAGACTCCTTGGTAAACAGATACAATATGTAACATGTGGACTTCTATATCCACTTTGAATATTGGTACCCCTCTTTCTCATTTCGTGGATTTGAAATAATAATTAAATGAACATTATGTATCTCAGGCCAGCAAAATGAGAGAGATTATCCGATTATTTGTTAAAACTTGAAAATGTGACAGAGAAATTCAACAAAAGAAAATTATAATTAAAATAATAATTGTGTGGATGAATAATATCTGATAATATAATAAAATTAGATAAAAAAAATTGTATAACTTTATACAACGTCGCCCACATGTTGGTCCAACATTGTATAAATGTTTTACATTTTTTTTTGTGATAGCCGGGTAGGCCTAACGTTACTACAATCAAATAGCAGATTCCGATAATTATAAAATTATTTTACAGAGTAAACCCAATCCAATTAGAATTAACCCAATCTAATGGTGCATAACTTTCCCGTTTTATCACATCTCGACATGGTATAACCTGGTAACGCACAAAAACATTGTTAACATCCAATACGGGTTATAGTAGATGTTACTGTAGGCCCACTTAACTGTTTCAACCATTTATTTGAGCTCAACTACATTTACAGTGCAATACTATGGTGAACTCTGTTTATTTTTATGAACATACATTTTGTAGCTATTATATTGTATTGGCATTATTCGAATTGTAGCATTTATACCTAATGATTGAAGAGATCATTATTATAGTATGCACTACCTTTCTCTGCTCGATTTTTTCTGCCTTTATTTGTTTTAGTGCTTCTTTCAGATCTTCTCTTGAGATTATTTCATCGGAATGATCATCGCTTTCTGTAATGTAGATTTCATGAAATAAATTAGTACTCATATCACGATTCACTAAATATTCTGTTGTCAGTTTGTATCAGTTGTGTAAGCACATTTAGACAGCACGGACAATTTACCAACAATTATAGTGAATATAATAACTATGGCGACCTATATTATACAACTTATTTGTCATGTTTGTGGAGAATGATACTTAAAATCAACATCTATAGTTTCTATGTTTCAAGCAAATACTTTTCTTTTAATCATTATTGATTTAAACGTTATCCCTACATTTATTTACTAAATGTGGCATACCAGACACACTAAATTGGTATGTACAGTCCCAGCAAACACGATTCGTTGGCCCAATGTTGGGTTAATGTTGGGTATAGGCCCTATTAAGTATCGCTGCTGATGTTGAAATATCATAATTATGCAAGAGATAAGCTATAGGCCTACCTTCTGTTTTGAGGAGAGCATTTGGAGCATTTGTTTCTGTATCTGTGACGCTGTGGGATTCGTTCTCATCTATCTCGTAATCTATAGCTGCAACATCTTGATCGCCACCCTCCTCAGGCTGCATCAGTCTGGCCTGATTCTTACCCGTCCTCATGTTCATCTGCACGTGAAGCCCAGGTGGAATGGATTGACCTGCAATTGTATAATCAAACAACAAGTGTCCACAACTATTGGCAATAAACCATCTCCTACTCGAATATGAGGACAAGCGTGGTTGTTATTAAAATAAAAATTGAAAGCAGCCCATCATGGGACAGCATCCATATGCAGCTATGTGAACAAGTCCTATGTATCAGTGTTTATATACTTATTTGTGATACTTAATAACTTTCATTATTCTGAATTATTGTGGTAACCTTATTTTTTTCGAATATTGAAAACTACGGTATAGGCCCATCATGTCACCAATTGGGAAATATGTCTACATTGTCCATTGACATTTTCACTGTCGAATCAATCTTCAACAACTGCATTTTTTTAAGGTCAGAAGTCTTCTTTCACTTCTCTTCCACTGTAACATGTATCACTGCCGTGCAAAGCTAAAAGGCAGTGACTGCCCACTTTTCAGGTAGGCGATCATTTTGGCTTTGCATTTAGATCTACTGAGCTACAATCTCGTCTCACTCTACTCAAACACTGAGATACTAGTATTTGAAAACAATGGGGGATATTGACAACGGGCTAGCCCCAACTGTCCCATCAGACAAGCTGTTGAATCAATGTTCGTTTAACGTTGGCCCACCGTCTAAGACGCTGGACCAACGTTAAACCAGCATTGATTCAAACTCTTGTCTGCTGGAGTCGCATATCAGTGTGGGCCACACAGCGTTCAAATATACCAGAAGGTCAAATATTCTGAAGTATATAGTTTTGATAAGTATAATGCCACACCGCGAAACCCCATCATCTATCATCCAAACCAGCGCATTAGACACAGTGGCAGATCACGTTATATTATTAGGGTGAATATATAATTTAAGGGGTCTTTCAATCTGTATTATATCTGTATTATCATTATAAAGACAAAAAAGAAATGGGAACATAACAAGCCTAATTTAAAAATGTATTTTGAGGGCCATTGTACAATACATACATGCCAATATAATGAGGGTAAATTTGATTTAGAAATTTAACTAAGTGTTATTTGTAGTTTTATTCATGTAAACAACTTCTAAAATACTCTCTCACTCTAATTCAATCAAAAGCAGCTTCTTTTTAACTGCATTTTACATTGACTGAGTTAAAATTTCAGTTCTACTTACAATAAGGGGGACAGAAAGCAGAATTCAGTAAACTCAGCAACGGTTTTGTTTTCAACTCAGAAACGTTTTTTCATTATTGTAAAAATGTCTACATAAGCGAATACTCTCTCAATCTAATTTGATTAAAAACATATTTTTTAATTGCATTTTACATTTATAGAGTTACGTTTTTAGTCTTACTTACATTAGTGAGACAGAAAGCTAAATTTGATCAACTCAGCAACGTTTCTGAGTTGAGTGATCAACTCATAAACGTTGCTGAGTTGATCGAAATAATAATGTTGCTGAGTTGAATACGGACAACATAAAACGATCTCTAATTTATTTAAAATGGATGTATCATTGCCCATCGATGCGGTAGGGGGATGGCCATCATTATCAAGCACTTTGTTCAGTTTAACATGTTTTCAATTATTTTTTGCTACATTATGAGCGTTTCTGAGTTGACACAGAAATTGAATACGCTTCAGGGGTGATTGTTTTGGTTGTAAAATAGCAGTTCAGATTGAATGTCTACAAATATTTCACCTACCTCAAAATATTGGGACTATGCAGCTGTCTCTGTATATATCAAAGTAATTACATGGTATCACACCACAATTTGAGGAGTTTAGATAACACTGGCGTTGCTGAGTTAACCGGTTCGCGTGAGACAACTAAAAAGCCTTAGTAAATGTATCTTTGGCAACTTTTAATATTGAGTTAATGTCTGTATATGAATAAATTCCGTTGAACATAACAATTGCGCTACAAAATAACTCGGGGTTAAGTTATTTCCGAGAGATCTTCCATGTTAAAACAGTCTATGTTTCAGGTGTTAGATATAGGGAGACATTGCATTTGTGTACAAATTCGTATATTTTAGCACATTGCATGGGGAATAAAAAAATATTCGTCAGAGATATTAAAAAAAAAAATTCTCAGTTTATCGAGTTGCCATTAGACCAATAATAATAAAAAATCGGACCCACACAATACATAAATTCGCTCAGAATAGCCAAAAGACACAAAATGACCCTTAAATTGTATATTCACTAGCGACGTTGAACCAACGTCAATGACGTTGTCCGACGCTGATTTAACGTCGCAACATGCAACGTCGTGTGCCCAGGTGGGGACACAGAAAGATTTAGTAAGATAATAATGAGATTGCATTCATTTATATAACTTGCTCGAGCCATGAATCCAATGACATATAAATAACCAGAGGCTATTATCTGATAATACCTGGTTTGATCTCTTGCCATTCGTTCGTTGGTATGAACGGTTCACCATCCTTCCTATTGTCAGGTTCTGGGTTCTCAATCAAACCATCTGTAACACAACATACATTATCATACACAATAATTCATGAGAGTGTACCCTCTTTGTTATGTTTAATTTCATAACACATTTTGAACAAATATCATGCAAGCATCATCATCACCATCATCATCTAATAATATTATAATATAAAATAAGTTATTTTCCATTTTCTTCACTTTTAGCTAGATTACTGACCTTCAACTTCTTCAGTTTTCACGTAATTTTCGGGGATTCCAACAATTATTATAACAAGTATTATATATAATTTCCAAATGTGTTGTTGAAATATGTATTGGTCCCTTTTATTCATTGTGTTGTATCTTTCGCTGAGCGGCATATCAATCTACAACAATATACATGTACAATAACAAAATAGCGTGTTAAAAATGTCAAAATTGTTGTATATGGCCTACATATAAATTATAATCATGATTACGGGGAGTAGGCCTAATTAATATTTTTATGCCTTCGCAGTTTCTGTGCTCATCATTTTCCCCTTTGCCACACTGCAGTGACAAATTTAGGTAGCACCATCTGGCGAATATGCTTAATACAGCTCTCTCAGTATGCTACACTGTGTATACATATGCTCATGCATGGCCTGTACATAGACTATATAGGCCTACTAATCATGTAATTTGTATCACATGTATAATGGTGCCTTAGTGTAGGCCTAATAATATCTTTAGTTGGCTGATTCTTATGATGTTGTATTAGAACCAGGGTAACTCATTTTGGTGCTGATAAACTTGTCGGACGGTGGATGCTCGCTTTGAACTCCGGCCCATTTAGCCTACTCCTAAACATAGATATAGATCTATATCTATGCTCCTAAAGAAGGTAGGAGGTGTGTAGGCTACTAGTCGCTGAGCCCTGCGGATCAGGTCACCACAGACGGCTACGTATTAGCTCGTAGTGAGTCCAGAGATATTATAATATAAATAATCTCTGGTGAGTCTATACGATTCTATTGTATTATAGTTATGCATTATTTTTATAATTAAAAAACAATTACCATAAAAAAATCATTAAATATTATCACTATTATCCAGCTATTGTGGTATTTATAACATATGTGTTCCTACCTGAGTCGCTCACACATGTGTATGACGTGTTGTTTTCCTTAGCTGTGTCAGACAGTGGTGACTGGTCGGTTCACACTAATTTTAGCAACATACATTTCATGAAGCGACACGTGTAATAAATTCTGCCCGCGCATACGTGGCCAAAACAGAGTTGTCAAAAGCTATTTTATTAGTCATCTGCAGAGTCTCTGATTAGAATTTTAATACGATTGCCGCGGGCCGTTATTAGGCCTAGTTTAATCATTAAAAATAATATCATAGGCTAAATATTAGTCCTGCTTTAGGCCTAAAATAGCCGGTAGGCCTGCAGACTTGATTGTGACCATAAAACGAATAGGCCTAATAGAAGATGTACATGTTTTCATAGAAACTATTCCCCATTATAGTCCAGTTGCTGCGCTTATATGTTCAATGGGGACCTGGAAATTATGAGAAGTGTAAGATGTTTCGACTGATTCATATTATTATGATGTCACTGGACAAATTTAGGTTTATTGCCCAAGTGGCAACTTTGGGCAACTTTTTCATTAGCATAATTAAAATAATTAGCATAATCGGCTTAATCTTCATTATGATCCAAGGTGAAATGTTACTTTTGAGCCTGTGGCTGCAGAAAAAATGGCCAATATCAAATTTATGTTTAGGTCAGATCAAAACAAATCACTTCTGATCTTATATTTATCCTCTGCCTCGCTGATAATAGTTTTTTCGTCTGTCCGTCCGTCCGTCGTGCCGTCCATTCATCACTAGCCTTGGCTAATGGATAAATTAATAAACGTTTCAGCTGCAGTGGTCACATTTGTATTTGGCGAATATCTCACTGAAATTCGAACATGGGTGACCTCGACCTTTTTTTGCAGATCGTACAGGTCAAAGGTCACGCTTGCCTTATTTCCAATCAATATATAAAGACCGCTCTAAAAAACCGTTCTAGTTACAGTGTCCCAGTCTGCACCACTGGTGTATCTGGTGAATATCGCGGTCAAGCTGAAATATAGGCGACTGTTACATATTTTTTAAACAATGGGTGACGACTAAAGGTCAAGATCAATGCCATATAACATTTATAATTTTAATAAATTTATATTTAAACAACAACTGCGAGAGTTTGCTGTATTGTGGTCCTGTCGGTCCAGTGTTTCAGGGTCTCAAGATTGATTATTTTAGTTACAGGTCACGATTAAACAGAATATGTCAAGGTCGTCAGACATCACGTGATGTAACTGTATGTATAGTTGATACATGCGCACAAAGCGAGTAACTTTTTTAATTGTGTATGAGGCTTTGTATGCACGTTTTCTCATCATTGGGCAGCAGCGAAACATTCAACTCCTTCCAGTGTTTCAGTACGAGCTTTCCCCTGTACAACATTCTTTGGTCGATGAATTTGTAAATCTGCTGGGCGGCGGCCCTAGGGTAGTGGTTAGCACCGCTGCCTTTCACGCTAGTGTTCGGTTGTTCGTTTCCCGGTCTCGGCGGTTTAAAAAAAAAAAAATGTTTCTTCCCCATCCACTTGTGAAACTCAGTATTGTGGGGAACCTCCGTGACTGATAGGTAGCGTGTTCGGCCTCAGACCTCCAGGGTTTGAATTTCGAATCCCGTGTCTGGAGGGCAGTGTCATAAAGCCCGACTCATTTCATTTGGATATCTGCTAAAGGGTGACAGGTCTGTACTGATGAAGCGTTTGGCAAGTGATAGCGAAACTGTCCCAAAACCAAATGTGTTGCTCGTTTATCACATCAAGCACTTTGTTGATTACATGTATGGCGAACGTCAGGAATAGTGGCAGACATTGCAGACACTTGTAAAGCATGCCTCACAAGTGGTGAAAAGTACAAAGGTACCAACTATCTTTATCATCTTTGCTCGATAAGTGTCAGAGAAGAGCTGGTGAGGGTGCTGCAATATATATCAACTGACTTCTAAATCGCGATGCCATAAACCACAGCCAACAAGCGCCAGCTGAATCAACTTCTCTGCAGTTTCAGTCATGGACACAACATCAGCATGGTGGGAAGAGAAAACTGTCTTGTACATCACAATGAGGCTGTAATAACCTTGGTAAGCTACAAGTTGAAATTTGGTGAAAAGGGTGAGGCACCTGTGCTGATGGAGAAGTGGGACAGATCAGTGCTTGATATTAATACCATGCTGTCATTGCGCTGAGAGTGAAATGCCAAGGTCTGTCACAGTGCGATACGGTTTCTTTCCCATGTGTTTTCCCAGCATTAAAAAACCCCAAAAGTTTCCTGCGCTAAATAAGGTACTGGGGGAACATGATGTCACTCAAAGTGACTTGATGGATATAGGTGAGACATGTTTCTCATCAGTCTACTCAGAGAATATATGTCAACTGCACCGGTACAACATCCATCGCAAAAAACCTCCAACACTGAATTCCCTACCCCCCCCCCCCCTACGAATATCAACCTGGATCTCCATAATCGTCGCGCTCGTCTCCAAATGTGGAAGGCTCTCGCTCCGTAAGTATCATAAATCAAAAGCAGCTCAAGAGATCGCCAACTTTGGCTGGCAGATTGCAGAAGGTTTGCAAGTGATGAAATTTACTTCCTAAGCTTCTTGGTGTCATCAGTCTTAGATATTGTGGAGAGCCTCCGCGACCTCAGACCACCAGGGCTCGAATTTAGAATCCTGTGTCTGGAGGGCAGCGTCATTTCATCCATCTCATCATTGTCAGGAGGTTTCCCTGGCCCAGTTTAGCCTATATGTGTACAAAGGTGGCCTATAACTCCCATTCATTTAATTCAGTCTTAGATGATTGTTGCAAAGAATCAGAGGAAATTCATGTTGAGGAGGAAGAGGAAGAGGGCGAGTCCGAAGTCGGGGGGATAGAAAACAATGAACTGTTAGATTTTTTGTATATATAAGCTTATCGTACATGCAGTGTTAGGATGTTAGAGTATGTTTCAATGGTTTGTTATATCTGTGTTGTTCACATCTTGTCAATAACACCCAGGTAGCCTGTGTTAATTGTATGGATAACTTTTGGGGGCAAAGTGATTATTTCACTGTTTTTATTGAAACAGGGCCGTTGTTATGTGGTGATAATTATGTGGACCTCCATCAGCCTTTAATTTGTGTGGCCCATGACACCAACCTCTTTGTTTTGCCAGCAAGTATAATGCGCTGTTTATTTACGTATGTCGGCCTACTGCCCCCAGCCCCCATATTACATTTAGGGATGGTCGTTCTGTACCCCCCCCCCCCCCCTGTCTTAGTTTGTATACGGACCTGTGAATGACTCAGCGATAGGCATATGGCTAATTACCCTAGGATTGATACTCACACAAGAGCCAATTTTGGCCTACCTAGACAAAATTAGACTATAGTTTTGAGGTATTCAAGGGTGAGTTCTCGGGTACAGCAACTGCATAGATATAAGGTTTTTTTTGTAAAAGTGAAGCAAAAGAACCCAACTGTTTTAATGTGTGAAGTATAACAATTGTTGGCCTATGTCTACATGGCCTATAAATAATGAGCTACAAGAAAAATATAATTGGCATTCTGGTGTTTGCTAACACAATACTTACATTTAATAATATATATCAATATATAACGTAACTACTAGGCCTACCCCCCCCCCCCCCCCTAAAAGAAAACTCCTAGAGATATGTATATATTTAGTCATACACTCAATTCTGTGAATCTAACTTCAGATTAAATTGCAATTTATTCATGACTAACGTTACTATTTTACACTTATTAGGTCGTGGGCGTCCTGGGCACTGTCCATTTCATATTATTGGTCAATTTAGTTTGATTTGCATCATAATCATGACCTTTGACCTGGATCTCTTTATTACCATTAATGTCAGAAATGAATTCCTTATGTCTGAATTATATTGAAATGTGGTATTGGAGATTTGTGTACGTCCATTGGTTTAAAATTAACATTTGGCATTACTCCCCATTGCTACTTATGCTAATTATGTTAATTATGCTAATTAAAAAAGTTGCCCAAAGTTGCCGTTTGGGCAACAAAGCTGAATTTGTTCATAAACCCATTGGAAACATGAATCAATCAAAAAACCTTACACTTCTCACAATTTCTACGTTCTCTGGACGGCAACTGGACTATTAGGCCACAGGCTATATTGAATGTTATAATATCCGCGGGCACTATGAAACTTCTGCTGTGTGACGTCACATAAAACTTCTGCTATGTGACGTCACAAGACTGAGTAGGCCTAGAACAGTGGCTTCATATAGCTAAAATATAAATCGTTACGTCACCGATAGGCCTATATATAGCACTATATATCCACCTAGTATATCAACATAGTATACCTGTAACTTGTATAGGCTACTACAATAGATCTAGAGTGTAGGCCTACTTAAGCTTTATATTTATGCCATTTATATAGTTCGTGTTTTATAGCAGCTTAGCTCATACCCAGCAAACACGGCGCCTACGATTGATTGTCTACTTACAAACAATATACTTATTTAAAACTAGCAATAGCAGACTTAGTGTAGAGGCCTTTCTATCTATAATTATGATAAAACCAGCATTAGGCAGACGTCCCGGGAGACGTGTCTATATACTTTAATGTAACTTTTGTGTTTTACATCCAGGTTGATTTTCATTTCGTGGACTTTGCTTTATATTAGTTGATTTTAAAACTTGCACAAATCCATCTAATGTGCACAAAGTTGATTAGGCCCTACATTACTATAATTATCGGAAAAAAATTAACAAATCCATATAATATGCATAATGTTTTACATGTACTCTATTGATGTGGCCTATTTGTGTTTAGAAGTAGGCATATGCCTGATAGGCGATGTATTCATGCATTAATTGTTGTCAATTGTTCTGGGTTTGGTAATAGTTAGACCTCCAAAAAAACTTTCATATTATGTTGATTTGTGATTCAGAAATTATTTTATTAAAGATTGACCTCTGCATTCTAAGGGCAGCTCATTTATAAAGCAACTAATAACTTGAAGTCACAGTATTTTTTGTTTCTTAAAAGCTGTTCCGTGGGACATCAGTTTTTTTTTTAAATAATGATCAGATCATGATTTTACTTTTTTTTTTAGAATTTTCGGATTTTTAAAAACATTTGTATTTACATTTCTTAGATTCCAGACAAACACAAACACACTATTTGTACACCTAAATGATGGTTGAATGTCAGCACAGCATTGAAACAAATGTTGATACCGTTGGCCCAGTACTGGGCAGACAATCGGTGCTGCAGGCGAACCCCCCATGTCTTCACTTTTAGACACCAATCAGCGGTGACGGCTTTCATGTACCCCGGAGTAGGCTTTAATCCCACCGTTTATTTGTGGTATAGAGTGTTGTATACTGCAGACCATTTTGTTTACATGGCAATATACGACCTGGAAATAAAAATAGCTTAGTATTTTTAGGTTCTTTCAGTTTGTTTATTATTTTGTTGTATTTTTAGTTAAGATCAGTAGGCTACATAGCTTCATATAAATACATTTTTCAAAACTGACATGTCAACTTAAGCTGTCCCTTTAATATGGTCATTAATATCAAGATAATGATGAAGATTGTAAGCCCTATGCACCTAACGACAAAATGATGTCTGATCAATATGCCTACTGACATGATTAATCTATTGGTAAGGTACGTTGCTCTTAAAACTCTCACGGCACACAGCACCATTATCTGTGAGAGGTGAGAGGCTTGCCAGTTTAAGGTTAATAAAATTAGATGTCTAAAATCACGCCCCCTCTGTATTTGAGATAGAAAAATTTTGTCAAACATCCAATATACTCCGGAACAAAATTGTAATAAAGTAAGTTATAGCTCATTTAAGGCTAATAAAAGATAGACAGACAATATACATTTTCACTGTAACGAAGTTTAGCTGTACCACCTACATGTATGATGTTTGGTGTTCATATGTCATGCTTTAAAAATGTTGAAAAGTTGTAAGAAGGAGCACCATTTTACATATTTGCGTTTGCGATGATTAATACTTGGAAATCTTCAGTGTGCACTGCATGTGTTTACTTTACACAACAAGAGGGATGGTATCATTTATCCGATAAGTATTTGCAAATCTCCATTGGACGTGTAAATCCTCAATATATATCGTCCCCTTTGATATGAAAGGGTAAATCTGCCACTATGTAAAGTGGCATATCTATACACCCTTTCGTATCCAAGGGGACGATATTATACCCTTTGTTCGAACAGATTAGCAGTACAGGCCTTTGATATCGTTGCTCTTAAATTAACAAAACTTAAAGTAATAGATTTATTCGAAATATTACGCTAAGCTGCATACAGAAAACGTTTGCTACTTTTTTGATAAATGAATTTCCATCGTACATTATATAAGCAAGATTACAATATTATCACCAGAAAAAAAACCTATGATCGTGCTCTAGCTGTCACCTGGTCACTGTGCATAAACGATGTCCGGGGTAACGGATCGAGTTGTAAATTATATCGTCTCTCTTATTGTATGGATATAAACTTGTCTTTCGCATGCACACTCGACAAATCACCTCATATATTTTACACTCCACACAGTGCAAAGTGTGACGTCCGTCCATGGGACAGCAGTATCGTGTTTGGTGTAATATATTTATGTTCATTTATTTCTTTCGCATTTAAAAATAAAACATCTTGGAGTGCATCTTCAAAATATTTTTTTGCATACGGTCCTACATCAAATTCTTTATATCTGTTATGTCTAATTACTGGATAACTTTTATAAATGAACGTGATTCACCCTTTTAGTGCAGGGCCGACTTTAGACATCAAATTCTGACTTCTACAGACCTCAGAATCTGACGTCTAAAATCGATCCCGACACTGAAAATGTAAAGTATTTATAATGACCGTCGACCCATAACATAGGTATTCAAATGAAACAGAAAGAGCTGCTAAGACATTTTTGATGATTTAAAAAATTGGTCTCCATGTTTTATACATAGATATTTCAGCGTTGAAAGAGTTAATAGATTTCAGAGCCACATGTCTTTAAGTGAAGCTCTACTTTCTGCAGTGTAGGCCTATATAAGCATGTCGCATTCTTGGATTGAGGATGCGAAGGTAACCATTCTAGATGTCCGTTTTGTCAAATGGAAACGACGATTCTGGGTGATAGTGGGACGTTGGATAGCCGTGACTAATCGTAGGTTGGATTTGTAATTCCGGATCGTTTTTTCTCCATCGTGGCAGCAATGTCTACATCCAGATAAATCTGTTTTGTCTTGTCGTTCTCTTTTTTACTCCTAGAATAAAACACAAATGTTAGTACATAACCTACTTATCTTCGGCCCATATGGATTATGAAGTGTATGTGTATAAAGCGTTCGTTTCTGTTGTAATCGCGGCATCATGTGTCAATTAGCCTACGTGGGAAAGTAGGCGTATACATTTTGTGTAACATAAGCCAACTTACTTAGCAAAAAGAATAATAATAACAACACACCATGTGTAAATATAATATTGAAAAAATTACCGAATAAAAACTCCGATATACTTTTAAAAACAAATAAGTATGATGGTTCCGTTATTAAAATTGTCCTGTTTTATATTTAGCCCATTTCCCGATTAGAAATCTTCTTCAAATTTTCACCAACTTAAAATTGTGTCTCGCTACCTCAAGTCACAAACTTCAAGACCGCGACCCACAACTTCAAGTGGTGGAAATTACTCATATTTGTTTAATTTTAGACGAAACATTTTCACATTTTGATAATTAAACACACATTTTTATTCCTAATGACAGTGATCAGGTCGACAATATAACAAATAAAAACGATTATATAATACGATTATAAAGCCCGGGTTGAGTGGATTTCGTCGCTTCAGAATATCTACAACGTTACAAATAAAACTCACTTTCTATACTGGATGTAGCCCCAGACACACAAGCCAATGGAGATCACACCTAGGGCGATAGTAACTCCTATAATGAGCCAGTCTACCAATACAAGATCATCTGGTCCTGGAGCCAGTCGACACACATAACAGAAACAAACAGAACATAGCATTTAGTAGAGGCAAGGCCAAATTATACCATGCATATTTATAGTGATGTATGGAAAACAATAGTCTATAATATCACAGAATAAAAAATATTTTTATTATAGCATAGTTATCAAATTTAACAAATCTGAAATAGACAATTTAAAAATATTGAGCATTTAAATCATAAGCGCTGTGACGCACACAAGATCATTAATTTTATCGAACATATCGCATGTATGATTTTATTAAGATCAGATTAAACCACAGTACTGTATACAGCCTGGTATAGCTATATAGTCATACACGCCTACTTAAACATTAACACGCTAAATTAAATAATTTATTTGTCTACCCACTTGACGTTGTGTCTCGCTATACCTACAACTTCAATTGGGTCACAATTATTATTTCTCCTTTACATAAGTGACATAGTGAATGTTTTAATCACTGCCATTCACAATTTTATACGCTGATGATTCAAATATATTTTTAACAGGAAAGAATGTTGCTACTTTCATTGATATTATGAATAAAGAACTAAGTAAAATTATAGAATAGCTACATTAAAATAAATTATATCTTAATGTGAATGAAACACAAAGTGGGAAATATTAAATTCCTCGGTGTTATGATAGATTCAAAATTATATTGGTCCACCCATATTTCTTCTATTAAAAGGAAAGTATCTAGAGGGATAGCTATATACTATGTAAAGCTAGGCGTCTACTGAAAGCTTTAAGTATAATCAAGAGTATGATGGATCACTGATTTACACCACGCTTGGATGCCCACTAACGACTCTTTACGATAGTTTCGAATATCCTTATTTCACAGACTGCATTGAAGTTTGGGGTCACACTTGTGATAAATATATGAGTTCTTTGTTCAAAGGTCGGAAAAGAGCTGTAAGGATTATGACGTCTTCGTCATATCTAGCTCATACATTGCCTATTTTTTTCTAATCTTAAAATTCTCAACACCTAGAATATTTATAATGATCAGGTACTAATTTTTATGCTGAAACACAAAAAAAAGATTATTGACTTCAATCTTCAATGATATTTTCATACAAAACAATACAATGCACAGCCATAATACCAGACAAGCTAACAATATCCATGTATCAGCTTTTAAAAGTAGATTGTCACAACAAATTATCAGATTTACAGGAACGAAGGTATGGGATTTCATGTATTCTAAAATTCTTATTATATAAGATTCAAAGATAGTTAGTACTTAGTTGTTGTTTTTTCTCACAGTTGTTTGCACTGATGTTTTCTGTATTTTTTTTTAGCTATTTTTTTAATTATTGTTATTTGGTCGACTAATGAAATTGATTAACAACGACGGCCTATGTCCTAGAGCCATTCTTAGTGTTTATTTGGGGAACACAAAGTTTGTTGGGAGTACGACTAACTCAATCTATATGTTGTGCTTACAAAATTATATGATGTACATGTCAGTATAATAAAATAAATGAATGGTGTCAGAAGACCGGATTTTTGATGGAGAAGTGACACCCAGGCTTTTGTGGGTATCCTGATTGATTAGAAGTCAAGCAGCGGAAAACATTCTACTCATTCTAAACAGGATGAGTACCGTGGGACTTGTCACTACCAGGCAATTCTGAACACGCTGTAATTTTGAGATATATTTTCCTAGGATATTATGTGGTAGAGTATTACAATAGTCCAGTTAATTACTGGTCACTAATTCAACTGCAATCTGTGTTTTCAAGAGTCAGAAGTAAACGTTTCCTAATGCGTTCAAGATTCCAAATGTGACAACAATGAAATGAATCGGGCTTTAGGCCACCTTTGTGCACATATAGGCTAAACTGGGCCAGGAGAACCTCCTGAGGATGGTGAGATGATTGAGATGACACTGTCCTCCAGACACAGGATTCGAAATTCGCGCCCTGGCGGTCTGAGGCCGAGCACGCTACCTCTCGGGCACGGAGGCTCCCAACAATACTGACTTTCACACGTGGATGGGGAAGAAACATTTTTTGTTTCTTTCAAACCGCCGAGACCGGGAACCGAACCCCGAACTGTGGCGTGAAAGGCAGCGGGGCTAACCACTACCCTAGGGCCCCCGCCCAAATGTGACAACAACAGGCACTACACACTAAATTAATTATAATTAATTTTGTGTGAGATATTTGGTTTTACTTGGATTTTCAGTTTTACTTTTAACATGGCTTGTGCCAACCAAGCAAATAGGTACAAAGTAAGATCAATGGTGAATTAATGTTGGCCCATCGTCTTCAACGTCGGGCCAACAATTAAACAACACTGATATAACGTGTCTGTTTGCTAGGAAGATACACCTCTGTACTGCTGTGCAAAAGCAAAACAAGTCCACATCTACTGCCATTTTGACTTTGCACGGCAATGTAGTTGCTCGAAACATATTATCAGTCAACATCATGTAGGCCTAAATCTGACTCATAGTTTTCAAAATTTATATCAAATTGAAGTATATAGTACATTACCAAAAAATCATCTTTTTCTTGTAAGGATAATAAGAGATCTTGAGCTCATTTCCTTTCACAATAATGACATGTAGAGTGTAGGCCCAAACTCGTATTACATTTTCGTTACAACCGATTGTTACCATCGTCTAATAAATAAATATCAGCTGACTAGTTACAGTACAAAGATAACTCCTCCTCTTATTGTGAAAAGGCATGCCTTTCTATCACATTATTATGTACTATGATATTGTTTACATTTAGTAAAGATGTATTATTCCAAGATAAAATGTGTTTCCTCATGATTGTAATAATAATGTCATTCCATTACATGCAATATAGCATATCACTCCCTAGAATAATACACTGTACTTTAATTAAGATGCATAATATATGTAATTACATTCACAACACATAATGTATGGGCTTAATAACGTTCTGTATTCAACATGAACTTGTGTTGAAATACACCTTCAGTAAATACCCGGTAATATTTATCAAGTCTTCAGATCAGATAATTTTGTGATTATAACTGACCTGCGTGGCCATCTCCTATTTAATGGTCATCTATAATGATGATTTTATTATATTTACCCGGGTATATATACAAAAATCATATTTGCGTCACGTAGACCTACTTGGGGATACCAAAACATTAAAATACACTCGGCTCGTCACGCTCCCTACAGTGTGTACATCAAAACTTGTGACTCTATGATAAGATTTATGTGTTTTGACGGCTAATTGGATCCAGTAGAAGCTTTCGAGGATTACCCTTGAGGACTGGTGTCTGATAATCCAACATTATAGCAGATTGTTTGTTAGCTGGTGCTGCGAAGAGCCTTGCGAGATCACTTTTGCATTCGCTCTTGTCACATAGGTATCACGTCTTTTGTGAATAAAGGTGTAGTTGCTGGAACAAATGAATAAAATGTCGATGTGCCTATGTGTTACCTAATCTTCAAATAACTTCTAATATCATCCTGTCATCCACTATCCCTGGACGTCTGGTCCAATTAGCCCAGGAAAGACCACTTCTCCAAGTCACCCTCCCGGGATGCCTCCGTGACCGAGAGGTAGCGTACTCGGCCTCAGACCGCCAGGGCTCGAATTTCGAATCCTGTGTCTGGAGGACAGTGTCATCTCAATCATCTCACCATCCTCAGGAGGTTCTCCTGGCCTAGTTTAGCCTATATGTGCACAAAGGTGGCCTAAAGCCCGATTCATTTCATTTTCCCTCCCGGGATTTTCAGTTATGATTGCAAGTGTCAGTCGAACAGTGAGATGACAGGTTTAAAGAAAGAACTCTAATCATGAAAAATGTCTACCTCCTGCTCAGGAAAGCAGTAGCGATAGAGGTAGAGGTCAATCTCGAGGGCAAAGTCGTGAACGTAACTGATGCGGGTCATTTGTGATGAAAAACTTGGACAAAACATTCTGGTTAACGCTTGGTTGTGCTGCGCCCCTGAGCTCGGGAGGAAGATGTGCTATTGAAGTTCAAAATCGTATATCATTATGATATCGTATTGCATCGAAGTGGTGGCGAGCGACAACTTCTGGTGGGTGACAAGGTTAACCTCTTAAGCGTATTAAATCCGTTTTACCAGCGATTAAATCACTGTTATTGTGATCGAAATGTGTGTTTAAACACCAAGATTTGCTTTTGTTTGTTCTCAAAAGGATCAATTTTCCCCCACTAGAAGTTGAGGGTCGTCGTAGCGAGACATACCTTCAAGTATGTGAAAATTTAAATGTTGTAATCTAGCACTTGAAGGGTTAGTAATGTAACAATATTTTCGCACTTGAGGCTTTATGGTTTATGTTTATCCCGTTATACACTATCACAAGCCCAACGACATGAATCATAGAAGATTTATTGCATGAGATATTGACGTCCTTGACATGATAAGCCTGTAATATTTCAATAAGTCATATGGTAAATTTCCAAAAGTAAGGCGTTTTCATTTTTACTTTTAAAATGCGCTCGTTCTCTTGTGTGTAAATAAATAAACGACGTTGGTCCAACATTGTACACATGTTATACAAATGTGTTTACTGGGAATGCTTTTCAGAGATGCGGTGTACAGGTATTGGCCTAAATGCTAGCACATGAATCCATACACCTCTGAAGTATCATGAAACTTTGGTGTTTGAACAAGCCGTATATCGAAATAAACCACGTATACCTTGGGAGATTAGCTGCGACGAGTAATTAACCCTGTAGATATATATTATGGGAAAGCATAGTAATAGTATCCTAAACATCAGCAAAGTTATTTTCAAGAAGACCAAAAACCTGATAAACATGATAAAGGCATTATGTTGGGAAAACCTGATAGACCCGTAGCATATGCAAAGGACTTCCTTTTTTTACTTTTTTCTACACGTGCACAGACCCGAAAACATGATACACATTAGAAAATTAATTATTGGTGTATAGACACATATGTCTTTTCTATTTGTAAATGTTTATTCAAGAGAAAACCTAATTTTGTTGCAAAATTGAGTGAAAAATAAAAAATGAACTTTTTCTATATTAAGCCTACAGGCAATAATGTAGATAAAAAATTCTGACTACATCTAAGGCTGGTCTGTGTTGAAAATAATATCTAACGGGATAAGGGGAGCGATTATTATATAGGTTTTGTTCAAATTAATAAACAGATCTATCTATTTTTCACTTCCCTTCATCATGTTCATAAAAGAGAAGCTGACATCACGGCATTTAATAATAATGCGATAACAACTGCTAGCATTTTGTAATGACTGACAGGAACACAAAGATATCATCTGATCATCTGACTAGCGGCATTATGCTCCATATACATAATAGCCTCCACAAACCACTTATATAAATATTAATCGCTGTCAATGACATTATGAGCTATCTCGTAGAGATTTTAAGAGATAATACCTATCTTACCTGTAGCCATTGTAGCAATCTTATCTATGTACGGTATATATGTCTAGATAAATATGATATTCCAGTCAGGTGTGAAGATAATGAGCTGGGTGTATACTCACTTTGCTACCTGACTACTTAAGTAGCTACATGAGAGCTGGACTTCTGGACTCTGACTACTGGTAACACTTGAAGCGCTGAATCGAATCATTTAAATTCTCATCCACTTGAATCCACAACTCTAAGTGGGTGAAAATTATTCATATTTTGCTTTAATTTGAGACAAAAATGTGTAAATATTGATGTTTAAACACACATTTTATTCTCAATAACTGTTATTTAGTCGTTATTAAAACATATTAAAATGACCATAGTCATACTAGGCGGTGTAAGAGTTAACCCTTCTTCTACTGGCACCGCATACAGTATAATATTTTCAAGTAAGTGTAAAACCAAATAAAAGACAAATCTTTGGAATTGATAAAAAGTAGTTTCTGGTAGATGCTCAATGCATCGAATAAAGTCCATTTTGTCAATTCAAGCTAGAAATTAGCAAGTCCAGTTTCAAACAAACGAAACATGCTAATAAATAATACAACAGAACAAGCGTTAAATGTTCTGGACATATTTATGGCCAGTTTATATACGATTCGGTGTAGATTAGTGGCTGATGTACGTTTCAGACACTATATAATCAACATTTGTGTTGCTATTCTTAGAATGAAGAACAACAGAGTATGTGTTGTTTAATGTTGATTAAGCCACATTAAAAATATCCGGTAGCTATTACCATTGAATTGAATGTTGTACAGTACCGTACCACCTCAATAACTTCGCCAGTACAAACTAAATAAATGGTAACGTTAACCAGTTAATTAACTTGAAGGAAACATCCTACTATCTAATTACCATGATTACACAACGTTAGAAATTTAGTAACATAAGTTTTTGCAGCAAAATCAGTTACAATAGCTTAACAACCTACAAATTGATGTATATTGCATACAATGAATCAGCTATTGTGATCTCATTATCAATAAAAGACTAGCGTTTTGTGTAATACATATGTGTAATCTAATAATGTTAAAATTATGTTGGCAAATGCGATAATTGGAAAATTCATTTCTAATCAGGGATGGGGCAAGTACATCGACTCAGTACTTGGATACATATACAAGTACATTAAAAAGTTCAAGTACAAGTATAGGGTTTTGTGACATGTACTTGGGTACTACCTAAGTACATTGCAAATGCACTCGGGTACAATTACCAAGTACCAAGTACAAGCATACAAAATATACCGGTACATGCATACATACAGAAACAAAGGTCATACTGAGTTGAATAACTTGTTTATTCATTGCATATTGGTGTATTGATTTGAATTGTTTTAACAGTCAATGTGAACTCAATAAATAATTGTTTATTAATCAAATTTTCATGCATTGAATGATATTAACAGTCAATGTGAAATCAATCAATTTTTTATTGAATGCTATTATACAGTTATTTATTTATGTTAATCGCATCTGATGAACATAATTTTTTGAAACGTTGAATCGCTCAGTTGGCATCTCTCTGGTCGAAATACCTTGCCTGCAATACTAAATAGTCTCTCGACTGCAGCAGATGATGCAGGGACAGTCAGGTACTTAAACGCGAGTCGGCTTAAATTGGGAAAAACATTTATATTTGCTTTCCAGTATTGAAGAGGATCACTACTATGGTCTATTGTGGATTGACTCCAGCGGGCACGGCGCAATGGCCCGATGCTGCCTTATTGCTGAGTAATCATCGATGATGTTGACCCACAACAAGTCTCGTGTTTGCTTGGTGCAGTAAAAAGAGGTGTAAAAAGGACATCCCTGTTTTTTAACAACTAGGGTTTGTCTGTTGACGTTAAACATAATGACCGATGTATTGCGAAAAAAATATTTATTTTCCTTCACTAGATATTAATCTCAGAGTTATTAACGAGGAATACGATTAAGCCTCATTTGGTAAAATTCTTCTTTTGAACACCATGATCAACCATATTTTCCACCAGAATAAAAACATAAAATATGAAGTAATTTAATTTTATAATAATTAACTAGAGGATATACAATTATTATAATGTCAATAATATATGTTTAGTGCTAAAATGGTTTGGTGTCGTAAAATCAAATGACAAGAAAAAATCAGCGTATATATTTTCAGAATTATTGTCTATTTATTTGATCTTAAGGAATATTTAATGTGGTTTAACACTTGATTATAATCATGATAATAGCTCGCCACACTGAAAGTGTTAACGAAGGCGTGCTTCTTAACGCAGCTGTTAATTGTTCTCACATGCGCCCGGCCAATCTGACACTTAATCGCGCAAACAATGAAAGCGTACCCCTTCTACAACAGACACGAGACGCTAATCCAATGTCGATTCAATATTGAGCCTTCATCTGCAACGCTTGCCCAATAATAAACCAACACTTAGTTAATATTTCGTTTTTTATTGTCAGGTCAGGTTTGAACATAGCTGTGTTAGATAATGATGGACGATAACCATTGCTGTTACGCCTGTGTGTTTGTTTAACAATTTTATCAGTACTTCTATCTGGCCCGCTCACTAGAAGTCTAAATGATCAAAGGGACAATATACAGCTCACAGAGAACAATAATGTGTTATAGCGGTTTACATACATTCAGATAAACTAAATTTGTTTTGCGTTCAACAATTGAATTATTTTTAAATTTATATTGAAAAAGGCTGCTCAACCGGGGTTCTCTATCATTCAGTGTTGGTGATAAAACGTGAATACGGAGCTCCAGTCGTCAGCGCTAACGTTAACTGAATGACGGGCAATTCCGGTCGTGTAGCCAGTTCGATTTATAATCTAGAAAATATTGCAGTGAATAACCGAAAAAGTTAATTATAATATATATTTTTTTAAATAAAACGCGATGTACTTGCAATGTACTTCGTAATGTAGGGTACTTGGGTACAAGTACAAGTACATTTGTGAAGCTCAAGTACAAAGTACAGACAAGTACTCGAAAAAATGTATTTAAGTACAGGTGCGTGCAAGTACCGATGTATTTGGCCCCATCCTTGTTTCGAATACAACGAAAGTTTGCGAACTGATGTCAAAGCTATGATGAAAATCGAGACATATTATAACCACCACATATTCGTATTTAATTAAAAAAACCTGAAATATAAGCTAATTTGTATGATTCTTCACAATTACTGCAGAATACTATACTATCTTTTAGAAGATGGCACACTACAACGTATTGTAATAGAGTATGCCGCCGTATTGAAAACATCACTCATATAGGGGTATATGTTGACAAACGCTAGGGGCATGTTAAGCATATAGTTACAGACGTTTCAATAAAGGCTGTACACGCTGGTATACTTTGGTACACAGTGAGACCAAAAGTATTTTTCAAACATTGTTCAAAAAATGTCGTCGTATGGTTCATACACAAAGGTTGTGCGCACTGTGAGCACCACAAAAAGTTGTGCATGTTCAAAATAATTAACGCATGAGAACGCAGCAATGTGCACATCAGAAAACGTAGGGCGCGCTAGAACAACGTCATATCAACGACAGATACATGCAAAACTCATGCTAAATATTCGTTTTTTTTTGTTTAACGTCGACCCAGCGTAATCCTGCCGCATGCATAACGAACACCTGGTGTTCTTCTAACGCATGTCCAGCCAGCATATTGCGATTCTTTGCGGGCCTGACTAGCCTATTGAATACCCAGCGTCCTCGTAGCGTTTCGATAGCGTGTACCTGGCATGTGAAATGTGAAAAGGTACACCGCCATGAATAACCTGATCACTTCTCCTCTGATTCTCGTGCATGGTGATGAAACAGACTCGCCCATACTGATAGTTTCTTGAAAAAAAACACTATAGAAGATGCAAGATCCCGAGAAACTGCGACTACAACACGAAATCGCTGTTCACATCGAAATTTGCACCAATATGTTATATTCAAGGTGAAAAGCTTGACAAGTTAGACAGGTTCGTGATGGTTTTAAATAGATGTATTATCTTTAATTACACAATGCCTTTAATGCAGACTAATTGATGTTTCTTGAGAGGAAACCTGGATGTAGTTATTTTGTCATAAGCGGAATGACAATATTCGTCATTAAACAAATTGACCCAGATAAATAAGTTGTATATATTTATATGTAATTATATCGACGTTAGTTATCGCCATGTTCACCTTGTTCAAGGTTATCACTCTGAACTTCACACAATTATGTACACAGTCACGCAGTAAGCGGGTATATAGTAACATGAAAATTTACGGGTTTTTTCTGCGTATAGAAGTGAATGGTAAGATTCAAGTAGTATACCTGACGACGACGAAAATCTTTATAGAATTTACACATTTAGAATATATTGTGACACATTTGTTTAAACGATTGTCGAGTCAATTTATTTGAATAAATAGGTGTTATTCACAGTTTCTTTAAAATAATCCACTTTTTCTTCTCAATAATGTTATCTTAAATTGTGTGAATTATTATGAGTACCATTATGAAAACGAAACAAAAATACTTCCCCTCTCCAATTCCTTAATCTCAAACACATTCTTCCAATTACCCTTTAACCGCCGGTGCCGAATATATTGTATTTTCACTCAATTATTACTACATTCAGTACCGCCTTTTAAGCATGTTAAAGCCATAATGGGACATCAATCAACACGATTTGAAAAGAGTTGACCTCCATTTTGTCAAATCTGAATAATTTTGAATCACTTGAAATTGTGGATCGCGTCAGCGAGACACAACTTCAAGTGGGTTAAAATTCCACATAAATAAATTGGTGGTTAAAGGGTTAAAGTTATTCATTAAACCACTAAGCACGACCATAGTCGTTTTTAATTAGTTTTATCAGCCGATCAAATCACTGATATTTGGAATAAAATGAGTGTTTAATTAAACAGCAAGATTTACCAATCTCAAATTAAATTAATATCAGAACTTTTCACCCACTTGAAGTATCGTGACCCACAACTTCACGTGGCCGAAAATCGAAGTAAGATAAATGTACCTCTTTCAATGCGGGGATCGTATTTAGACGTTAGAATCTGACGTTTATGACGTCCAAAGTCGATCCCCGCACTATGAGAATAAAAATATTTATAATGACCGTAGATCCATAATATATTTAGGTCCTCAATGACGCAGAAAGAGCTAACTGAGACATATTTAAGCGCTTTAAGGGTGAATTTTGTTTTAGTATTGTTTTCATCCACCATGATGGTACTGTAGGAGACCGGGGCACAGTGATTCGAATGTCCTTGTTTTGGATATCCAAACCCATAATGTTTAAAAATAATGTTTTTATTTATATTACACACATATATAATATCCAACCTTAGCGCCTGTCCATTCAAGTATCATTTCAACTCCCCAGGGAGCATACAGCCCTGCGAGTCGCGACTATTTGACGATATTTTCCCCTACATATTGAAATCTCTTATCACACTAGGTAGTATCACCAGGTACTCATTTACATATATATATTCATTGAGAACATTTCCAAGAAAAATCGTTGGATAATAAGTGGCACAATAGATCACCCCCTACCGTGACAAGGATGGGGCACATTTATTAACCCTTCAACCGCCAGTACCATTTATATTCGTGTTTTTTTCATTTTGTATTATCACATTAAATACCAGTTTTTGAACATGCTAAAGATAAATGTGACATCATTCAGCACGATTTCAGAATTGTTGACCTCAATTTTGTCAAATGTGAATAATTTTTATTCACTTAAAAGTTGTGTATCGTGTCAGCGAGACACAACTACAAGTGGGTAAAAAATCCAGTTAAATAACTTGGCGGCTCAAGGTTTAAAATGTCTTTCAATACTGTTAGACCTTCTTGACTGATTCCTACTAATATTTGTATTTTCCAGTTGTGAAAACCCCTGAAATGTCATAAAAATATATATTTTTCTATTGATCTCGAGGTATATTTGATGATCTAATCTATATTTGATTATCTAATCCCGTATTATGTAAAAAGAAGACTACAACAATTACTATGAATTTAATTACATTAACCCCTGTACTGCTGAATTGTTTGTGAGTATTTTTCATTCATTTGAAGCTGAAATTGCTAACGTAATTTCCAGCTTCAAATGCATGAAAAATATTATAATTTATAAAAAATATACATCTCCCAAATTGAATTATTTGATTGCACAAGATCTGCTGCAAATTTTAGTGGTATTTTATTCAGCCTGAAATTTGCTTGTAAACGTATATAGGCCTTGTTAGCAGCCCAATGGTTAATTGGAAGCATCGCCGTCTGTCACGCCGGAGCTCAAGAGGTCATCCCCCGCTTTCGATATTCAGGTGTCAAAAGGACATAATGTTTCTTCCCCACTCGCTCTCGCTCATAAAAAGTAATATTTGGAGAGCGTTTTTGGTTCTCGCCCTCAAATTATGTACCTGGACGACAGTGTCATATCAGATTCATCTCGTCAACCTAAAGGGATTTATCCGGCCCAGTTTAGACTGTAATATTTGAACAAAAATGAATAGGCCTACATTCAGTTTTCATGTGAGACGGTGACCACTCGAGGGTTTCCATGGTGCTTGAGAAATAATTCGTTACGTTATTTAAGCCAGGATGTTGCCACGAATATCTAAGAACTCTGACCCAGCAGCCTAGGGCCTATAGCAGATAATAATAATGTACGACAATTCCGCAATATAAGGCGAAACAACATAACTGCTTACTTATTAAGTCATCTGTTACCATTGTTTGACGATTTGCACGACTGAGATATAGCCTTGACGTCAGATTGAAGCAGATAGTAGACCAGCTGCACAAACAATAATGTATTGGGTTATTCTCATATGAAGTCTAAGACTTCATTAATCAAAGATCGAAAAAACAGCTTGAATTTTTACTCGATTTTGGTGAAACCCATGGGGCCCATTCCACTAAGAATCTTAAAGTTTAAGATTATCTTAACTTTCTCTTATTTTCATTAGAAAAATTAGAATTTATCCTAACTTTTGTAATGGAAATGAGAAAAAGTTGGGATAATCTCAATTTTAATATTTTTAGTAGAATAGGTCCAGGCCATGCCATATTCTGTAATTTCATATTAGCAATTTTCTGACACACCTTGATAAACATCGCGTATATAATGTGGACCCAACATTAATTAATTTCCGTTTAGGTTAATTTTCCATGCGTGCATGGCTGCGTCTCACCCACAAACCGGTTGTAACCAGTGCTTCAAGGACGATGCACCCTCCCATAAAATGTGCATAAAAGTGACATGGAACCCCTGATCAAGTAACAAACAGCATAGTGACTCGAGTAATTTCTTCTGACGAGTCTCTTCCCCCATTCTGTGCAGTCGCTCATTTTCTATTCGTCGTCATGACTACTGAGGATCTGAAGATAAGCAAGGTGAGTGTGATTTTCGTGATTCAATAGGATGTGAAGTTGTGCAGCGATTACTATATTTATATATATCTATATTTATATTTAATTATTTCAGCTGGGGCACAAGTGCTTATAATGTTTTAATAAATACTTCAGCAACTTTGCATATTTTTTATAAGTGTTCTACTTGTATTTATTTTAATGGTTTCTACGCTTCCCAGAGTTTTTTGCTACTATTTATAATAATATGTAGCCATTGTAACTCTGTTAGTTTTCCCGCGGGCAACATATATTTTATATAATATCAAGAATACATTAACATATACATTTTTTTAAACTTGAACTTGAATTCAAGTGTATATACAATTTTATCATGGATGTCATACATTGTAAGGGTGCTGGTCACCTGTATATGACATCCTAATGTACATAATTTTATTTACAATTGCATCTTTGTAAAGTTACTGTATATATTTGTGTATATAAAGGCTAATAATTTTTTTTATATGGCTATAAATATATTTATATCGCGCAATGTTTTTTTCATCGCGCGCTTTAAATAAAGCGCACGATGAGAAAACATCGCGCGATATTCAGATCATTTACACTCAGTGGACATAGTGGAAAGTTTATCGATCTAATTAAATCATCGTTGAAAGTTTATCGATCGAATTAAATCATCGTTGAATATTAAGCCTATCCAAGGCTCCCAGAAAGCACGAGGTGTTCACCCAAGGTTGGCAAGGTCAGCGTCGCAGATCATGGATGATCGACCAACCTTGAACCAACACCATGTGAAAGTATGGTGTTTAATATGTAGACACCTTGTCTGATGAGCTTTTCAGCTTTTCGATTTGGCAGTGTGTTTTTTTATCGTGACGTAGTAAAAAAAAAATCGAAGGTGAATTTTTTATATGCACGTTTTGAATTTTAGAACGACTACAACTGTACAGTATATTTTGCATGCCTAAAGATTGAGGGATTTAACTTTAATAAAGATAGATGGGTTTGAAGGTGCTTAGCAGTATAATAAAATAGATACATTGTTTAAAGATAGATTGAACATGCAGCCAAAAAGATAGTTTATAAACAAATACAAAAGCCAGCAACTGCCCACTTGAAAAGTGAGCAATTACTGCTTTTTGACATTGTACGATAAAATGCTGCTATTTCTAAATTGCAGATTCGCCATGTAACACATAATGATAATATGCAAATGTTATTTATTGCTGAATAAAAACATTCTATATTTTGTTTTCATCAGTCTACTAAGTGATTAAGCTCGTTCTACTTTGTAACAGTATGTATAAATATAATTGTATCTTATTTATTTCTGATCATATTATATACGTATATCTTTGTCAATTTAGCCAATCTTTGTCAAAACAGCGGCACTGTTTTGTCTTTTCGGATAAATGTTCAGAACATAATTATGTGACAATGCATGGAGTTAATTTTTAAAGGTTACTCAGACTGAACGCAGTTCAAATCTGTCGACATTTCAATGGCGGAAATAGACCCATTTGTGCCTACATTTCACTCGCTTCTGATCAATCAACCTTCATTTGTGGCGGACATTATTATTGTACTCCTCACAGTTTGATAGATTTGTCCCCACAGTCATTAACCATTAAAGCGCTGAAATATCTGTGTATAACCAAGATTTTTTCAAGTTGAAATCATCATAAATGTATTTGTCAACTTTTTCCGTCTTATTTAAATACCTATGTTATGGGATCACGGCCAATATAATTTGTGTAATTATTAAGTATGTGCGGTGATCAACCTTAGACGTCAGAATTTGACGTCTACAGACTTCGTATTCTGACGTCTAAAGACGATCCCCGCGCTGAAGAGGTTAAATGCGGTCAACCAGGGTCAGCTGTGTACAAACGATCAAAGTGCGATATTGTAATCAAGCTTAATCATGGAATAAAATTCAACATTTTGAAATCAAATACATGTATCTGTTAGCCGTGGATATTTTTAAAATGAGTTATTTATTCCTGACCTGGTAACTGAACAAAAAATTATTTGTGAGTCAACGTTACACGACATCGCGACAATATAGCTGAAGACACAAATCCAGTAGCACATGTTTTTATTTGATTTCCTAGTCAATTATCAACCGATTGTCCTGAAATTTGCAAAGGCTAAGATTTATTTCACTCTTGAACAAGATACACGTGGATCAACAGCCCAGTAAACATGTTGGGTCAGCGTAGCAGAGTGGACGGTGACCCAGCATCAAGCCAACATTAGATCAAGGTGACATGTTTACTGGGAACAGATACCGACATACATGTACATTCAAATTATATATATACTCCAGACTGTAACTTTTACTCAACCCCACTGTGATTGTTTTCTATTTACTTTGTTTTATTCACTATTGCTATTGATATCTTCATCGCGAATAGAAGTAACGAAAACACGCTAATTAGATTAACCCTTTAACCGCCAAATTATTCAATTTGAATTTTTACCCACTTGAAATTGTGTTTCGCTGACGCGATCCACAACTTCAAGTGAGTGGAAATTATTCAGATTTGACAAAATGGAGGTCAATTCTTTTCAAATCTTGCTCGTTGATGTCACATTTTATCTTTACCATATTTAAAATGTGGTATTTAATGTGTTAATATAAAATGAAAACCCGAATGTATGCGGCACCGGCGGTTAAAAGGGTAATTATGAAAACCGATTAGTTAGTATTGAGAACTATTATCTTATATTATTATTGTATTCTTGCAGGAGGCCAGAGTGTATGACAAGCGGAGTGTTTTACTGACATCATGGGCGGCCGTAGTCACCATGCTGTTCATATCAACCCTGGTTGTTGGAGCAGTCTACATTTCCCACATTCAATCAGAGTGTGATGTGAGATAATTATACTACATGTACTTAGTATAACGTTGAATCTCTTTTAGGACTAAATCTCTCTTGTTAAATCGGTTGATGTCTCATTAATTAACAACTGCACTATTATATCTACATACATTCTCCACTATCAGACATTAGGCTTCACTGGTAACAAAAACAGGACAGAGTACATTAATTTTTAATGTTTTATTTTTTGTTTATATTACACAGAATGAAAACGGCACAAACCAGGACGCATACAAAGTTAGTAAATTAAAATCATTGCCATAAGTTATTGCATGATAGCTCCACTATATTTTTATCTGACATACATATATTCAAATACCCGCAAATAGAAAAATTCCGGATCTGGATTGGCTGATTCTTTCATCATAATAATTATTACGAGTTGTGATTGAACATGTCAATGTTTATTGGCCAATGAGTAAAGTTCTATAATATTTGAACCAATGTGCGTTCCCGAAGGTTCCTATTTATATTACAATAAAAATATTATTAAGATGGGGTAATTGTATTTTTATTTTAGGTCTTTGAATCTTGGATTTGTTATTTAAATGTTATTTAAATCAGTCATCATTTACTTCACAAGCAAGCAGATACTGCCTTTTTGGCTTTGCAGAGCAGTATACACGTATAATTGATCTCTTTACTCACAGGATGTAAGAGTGAACATGAAACACGATGGCAAGGACTACGAGGAGACTATACATGAAAACACAGAGAAGCACACTGACTTCATCATCAAGAAAACTTCCGAGGGCGACATCGAGCTGCTGGCCGGAATCAACTATAACTCGGTAAAGCTGTGTTTTGGTTTTTTTAAAAAAAAATGAAATTCTATGATGACTGTCATGCTGCCATTGTATGCGGGTCATAGTATAATATTACTTGTAAACGCTGTACTTATTACAGTTGGTTAGGAATGTGTACACTCACCATGTCCACACAGTCCCAATGTCAGGAATCTCAGTCACTTGTTTTAAGAGTCCTCCGATAGCATTTGAACAATACGATGACGTAATATCCTTTTCTTTTGTAGAAAGTGTCATGTGTTTACCTTCCCAAGGACAATATATGTGTACTTTCAACAGGCGAGGATATGGCTTGGTATGAAGACACACCAAGGGTAAGGTGAATTAATCACAAAGGCCCCAGTAAGCACATATCGAATGATTTTTTTAATAACATAGGCTTATTAACCCTTTAACCGCAAAATTATTCAATCCACAACTTTAAGTGAGTGCAAATTATTCATATTTGACAAAATGGAGATCAACTCTTTTCAAATCTAGCTGATTGATGTCACACTGTGGCTTAAACATGTTTAAAAGGCGGTACCGAATGTGGTAATATTTAATTAAGTGAAAATTCGAATATATTCGGCACCGGCGGTTAAAGGGTTAAGTTACATTTATCTATCCATCTATATGCCGAAAACAGGCAGATTATACTGACTCTTAGTTCTCTCATTACAGAACTCCACCATTGAAGTGCAAGAGAAGGATCTATCCGATATGTACATTATAAATATGGATAGCAAGTTGAGAGACACGAGTCTTTTGACTTCAGAGATGAAGTTATTCTGCCATGAAAACAACATGTATTGGGCTGATAAGGCGGCACAAGAAGGTAAAAAGAAGAATGAAGTGGGAAATCGTAAGTTTAGCAAATAGCTTTTCACACAGAAGTCTGCCTACTGGGCCCATAATATGTAAACATAATTAAAGGTTGAAAACGCGGAGAATAGCACCATTTTTCACGCCATCGCTACGAGCCCGTCGTCTGTATGCCTTTAATTGATCGGATACCCCCATGTCTCGATTTAAAATCGTTCATTTCTCAAGTTGCTTAACCAACGGTAATTGAATAATCTTCTCATTCATTCATACATATAGATATAACGAGTGTGAATGTTACGTATTTTACCCCATTCCTGTCACATGCATTCCCTTATAAAAAAATGTGATTTTGGCGAATTCATGGCGAATGATCCGCGAATGCATGGCGAATGTGAGCAGTCCCTAAAAGTTTCGGCGAATGTAAGGCGAGTATTCGCTGAAAACACCTTTTTGTTGAAGCAATCGCCAAGCATTCGCCGAAAAGATTTTGTTATTTGGAACTGTTCGCCATTCACCGAAAGACTTAGCCGTTTTGTATTGTTCGCCAAGCATTCGCAGAAAGACCTGGTCATTTAGCAGTAGGCCAAATGTTCGCCGAACATTTACCGAATCCAATAGCAGTCTTTATCTGATTGGCTTATGTTTAGCTGCAGTGCAGATATGTGCAATGAATCCTGGGTTACCCTCTCAGATTTAGCAGCCATCTTGAAAAATATCCTCTCAGGCAGCCATCTCGAATGAAAATGATGCTGTTTCAAATTTTCAGCTGTAATATATTATACATATGTTATGTAAGATGGGGACAGCTTGAAGTCATGACAAATAGGTTGAAATGAACATTGAGATCATATATGACTCTTCAAAACATAAGAAACTGCAGGTATGTGCTTAATTGCAAGCAATTATTTTCATATACAGACAAATTAGTACACAGAGCAATGTGCAGTCTGTTCCAACCAGACACAGACTGCACGCGTGTATCAAAATGCGGACAGCTCTCCCAGCATTGGGTCAAATCCTCGCGTTTGTTGGGCTCCACACAGGTGTCTGTCTACACCCACCCCTCCCCCCACCAATATTCTCGCCAGCCGATCAGGGTATTTTTAGCAAGACAGCCGGCCAATCACAAGCTTACTACAATACTTGAAATTGAGAGCGGGGGGGGGGGACATATGACGTCAACCATCTGCACATTTTAACATGCGAAGTAGCAGTGTCTAGGGTGAGCAGTGTAACAAATTAGTTGTGGAAATTATTGTACCTTCTTTACATTACATAAGGATATCATATAAGCTAATAATTTCGTGCAAGATGATCAGGTTGTAAAGGCCATCATGTGCAGAGAGAATAATTAGTGCCCCACGTAAATTTTAGTAGGTACCTAATAACAAATAAAAAATTGTTCAAAATCGATGCAGGGCCCTGGTATATGTATACGTATGTATTTTATGTAACAGTAGGCCTATATAGGGCATTGTAGATTTTCGCTTAATGTTCTGCGAGCATTTGCCATACATTCGCCGAGTTAGTCGCCATACATTCGCGGAGTGTTCGCCATACATTCGCCGAAAACTATTATGCAGATGTAAATTAGTAGTCGCCATGCATTCGCTGAACATTCGCCAAGCATTCGACGAACGCATTAGCCGAAATCTCATTTGCAAGTGAAATGTGCATGCAAGACGAATGCTCGGCGAACAGTCACTGTGTATTCGCCGAGCATTCGCGTTGCATTCGCCGTACATTCGCTAAACGTTTGCTAAACAAAATAAAAATGAGCCTAGTCGTGCTTAGATCTTAGTCCTTCCAGTGCGGGGACCGTCTTGAGACGTCAGAATCTGACGTCTAAAGACTTCAGATTCTGAGGTTAAACGTCAATCCCCGCACTGAAAGAATAAAAAAAATGTAATGGCCATAGACCAATAACATCTGAACATAGGTATTCAAATGAAGCAGAAATACCCAACTAAGACATATTGAAAAAACCTTTCGCCTCCATGGCTCATACACAAATATTTCAGCGTTGTAAGGGTTAAAGGGTTAGGCAACAACCCGATTATAGAATGGTTTATTTTTGGAAATTTGGCCAGACTACACATTGATGAGGCATTGTCCATTGATGACTAGAGGTCTCTCTGGAATGAAGTGGAAAGTCAAAGACACCAACTGAGAAGACGAAGATTACTAAAGATGGTCGACAGTACAGTAATGTTAAAAGGCGGATCTAAAGTCTATGTGAGTGATGCCTAATTTGGGAACAGCCCATCAATTATTTTCTACCATATAGCATGTAAAAGATTTGTGAAGGGACAGACGAGCAATCAAACAGAGCCGAAGACACAATTCCCTCACTATATCCAATGGAGGATAAAAAAAGAACACACTTTGGCTGATGCCATGTCTAGGTAGGCCCCTACTACTGTAAAATATATTTTTAACGAGAATGCCTTTAATATGAATAGGCCTACACTGGTCTACACTGGAGCAGACAATGCCTTTTGACTTTGCACGGAAGTACACCATCATTGTAATTAATTAGTTGTTGTTGTTTCAGGTAACAAGCGGGGAGGCTGCATAGAATGTAGATTCATCAGCTACAGTTGCCGGAAATGTCTCCTTGGTATCTGCTGGAATACCTATTGTCTCAGAACACAGTGCAAATACTGCTAAGCCATTAAATATCATGTCCCTTAGAGCAAAGATGACAGGGGAAGTTAATTTTATAAATTGGAATATATCAGTAATTGTCTTCTTTCCAATCCGCTTTTTTTATATCCATGATCTTTGTGATTTCTGTCTGTTTTTGCAATAAATTAATCATCGCATAAAAACGTTGTGTGTTTTTTGTGTTGAGTACAAAAATTCAGTATATGCAGGACAATTGTTACAGACCATACAATCTAAAAAGAAAAAGACTGTTTTCTAATGAGGAAATAAGCATATCAAGCAATATTGAGAGCGGAAAAAGGACGTAATGGTATTATTACGGTGATAACCGCAATATTATTTTCCACCGCGGTGTTGGTTGCGTATTGCTGTTGGCAAAAGAGGTGTGAAAGGGTGGCACGATGTGATACGTCTTCGGACGCGATACAAGACTATTGTGACCTGATCTCGCAAAATGAGTCGTAAGACACAGATTCAAATAATGGAAATATTTGCATAATTTATTCTGAATCTACATAAAATTACCGTTAAAGCGTATATCACACAACCCTGTACCGTGGTTACATCACAAAAAAACATAAACTCAGAGAAATATGAAGTTCGAAATTGTGTGATTTAGAGAAAATGTCCTTTGTTCAAAAAGGCAATAAAATTAGTACACTTTTTGAAAATAACACACAATTTGATTAAAATTAACACAATAAAAAATATTCAGCTCAACCCTATTTTTTCAATACTAAATGTGTAATTCTATTTTTTGGTAAAATCAACAGTGTATTATGCCAGATGATTTCATCGTCAGGATTATTATACCGCATTAACAGCTCTACCTTATTAGCAGGTGTTACCATGGAAACATGTAATCGAAACAAATATCAATGATCGCGGCATAACTGAGACTACAATTAAAATAACAGATATTTTTAAATTATTTTTTTTACCACGTATGTCTCTTTCTATGTCACCCCATTTAAAATTCGAAAGTAATCATATATTGAAATAAAAACTTATGTAAAAATTAGAAATAGGTGAAATTAATCTGCGACTTACGACTCATTTTGGGTACTACCTAAAACTCGGAACATTTTGACGGAACATTTACGGACAGTACGGAGCATTGGCGGACAGTTTACCCCCCCCCCCCCCCCACCAGTCAGTTACTGTTGTATAAACACTGTCACTCCCCACCCTAACGCCCGATCAGCTGCCTGGGGAAACCCGCGGCCCATTTTCAGTGCACGGACCATTGAACGGCTCAGTTTTTACGGAATAAAAACGGAACAAATAAAAAACACATGCAAGTAATGTAATGAATCAGTAGTATTTTTTAATAACGGTAATATGTTACAATATGGATATCCCAATAATTATATAGAAAATACCTGATATTATATCATAAATCAGTTATCGTTGCATGTAGAATTGAAAACATAATTACATATACAAGTATACTGATACATATATTATTATCGTAAACCTGCGAAAAACATTTATATCAAAAGTATTATGTATGATAACGGTAATGGAACACACATTAGGAGACAAATGAACAGACATGTACAAGCACACAAATAATATATACATAGCAATTCACTAGAATGTGTGGCCTACAAATAAACTAAAAAGTCAAGGTCACAATTAAGGTCACAATTAAATATTTATGTGGAAATAATGTAAATTCAGATGTTAAAAATGATATTGTTATGTGTCCTCGGCAGTCAGATCAACTCGTACATAGGAAGCAAAAACATTTGTTGTTATTTGTTTCTCTCGATTGTTGGTGTATTAATATTACATAGATTAAAAAGTTGATATGATTATGAAAGATTTTCTGATATATCAGGCATAATATTGATGACGTAATGTCAACAGGTGATCATTATAATTGATCGCCGTTTAAATTCTAGTGCAATGTAAAAATTTGAGGTGATCAGTCGACGATTGTGACCCCGTAGTCAAATTGCAGTCCAAACAAACGATTAAGCTGCTTGATTGCCGTTAATTAAATTGTTGCAATAACAAACGATCACGATAACTGACCCCCGAGCCTCGTAGTAGTTAATGCTATGAAAAAAAAACAGTTAATATAATCAAACAATCGTATGTTGGATATCGGAAGTGTCCTTAGTATATGTTCATGGATTATCGATTGTATTTTTTGTTCATATTATGTATTCTACTGAGCAAAAGAGTATCAAGGTGCTATCAATAGGAATGTGTTCATATTTGACAGTAAGAATGTTTACAGAGTAGCCTTGCTTTTGTTAAGGTGACAAGTTAAATGTATTATTACCGACCTGTGTATAGAAATAAGGGGAAATGTGTAATTTACAAATAATAATTATAAAACGTAATTATGAGAATAATAATTCAATAAAAAAATAATGTTTTTACAGTACCTAATCTTTATATTTCAAATAAGAAATTGTTTTGTGCGGGCTCTGCAATTTCTAACTGCTTTGAATATTTCAAAATAAGTGATTCAAATAATTGTATGTACAATCGTGATTATCATTGCAATTCAAACAAGTGATTAAACGAATTGATTGATGATCGTATGTTATAGTATAGCTATATTGCAATAAAAACAGACAATCACCGTATAGGCACACTCCTGACTATTATTGCAATGTAAGCAAGTGATTAAATTAAGCGATCACCTCCTAGGGTAGATTTAGATTGCAATGAAAACAATGGAGATGGTCGATCACATATCCTTGCGTAATATCTACACTCCAAACAACATAGGTTCTTTAGAATGAACCTTTCAGTACTATTACCATGCAACCCCAGGAGAACCCTTGCAGGGTTCTCCTGGGGTTGCATGGTAATAGTACTGAAAGGTTCTTCTTGAAGAACCTATATTGTTTAGAGTGTAACTTCATTTGTAATGAGAACAAGTGATTACGTGATTCAGATAACAGACCACCGTACGCACAATCCTGACTAATATTGCATTATAAACAAGTGATTAAATTGAGCGATTAGGCCTACCTCTTAGCGTAGATTTAGATTGCAATGAAAACAACTGATAAGGGGAATCTCCATCTTTATTTGATATGATTTCTAGTTTAATAAGAACAAACGCATTAAACACATAATAAGTTACATTTAAAAAAAATATTTATTCACCTTACACATAACTCTGGTGTGGAATGGGGACCAAAAAGGGTTTATCAATTAGTAAACTATTAATGTGTTTTAGCACGATCAGGTGATCACGTCGTCAGATTTACTATATAATCATAACAATATTTAGAATAATAGTGTTTTGCTGAACTTTCACCTTTGAGAAGTAGCATGATTTTAACTTCAAGCCTAGGGACTTGATTACCTTTATGACGCATGATAATGACATTAATTTGTAATAATTCTGATCTATGAAAACTATACAAAAGAGAGAAGAACTATCTTACAAAATGTTAAGTGTTTTTAAAAAACATGCCCAAATTTCAGAGATGTAATGACCTTTTTTGTACTTAATCTTTGATATATGCACGCATTCAAAACTGATATGTATTTATCAAATGAGTGAACGTGGCTCGTTTTCTCTCCTTTATCATGTTTATACACAGATACGAAATAATACAGTAACAAATATTATTACACTAACCTGCTATTGACACTTCTTCTCCCTTAAATTTATTACACTTTAAACACTTTTTTAAAATATATTACCATGTGTATAGGCGCTAAATAGCGAATTATTAGAGTATTTGCGTTACTTGGTTACAAACATTATTTGGTGTTATTAACCTGGATAAACTTGAGCAGGGCGTAATTCATCTGATATGGTGGCCCCGGTACACCTGAGATTGCTGAGAATACATCACATAGAATTAACTTTTATTATAATTACTTGATGAAATTAAAAGTATTGGTTTGCTATGTGTTATTAAAATATTGACTATAACTTTAGTAGAGAGCATTAGTACTTTAGTAGAGTAGGGGGTGGCGGCACTCGGCCACCCTGCCCGTTGAGGGAGGTGTTAGGCCGTGTGGTGGGGTCTTGATTATGTTCCGTCCTTTAGGATGTTCCGTCAGTAATGTTCCGCATTTTAGGTAGGCCCCTCATTTTGTCAGACCGGTCGTATATTAACCTAGAGACGGTCCCCGTGCTGAAAGAATTAAAAACAAGAATTAAAAAGAATATAATCGCCGGAGACCCATAACATATGTATTAAAATGATGCGACAGAGCTAACTAGGACATTTACGCTGATTTCAAATTAAAAAAACCTTTTGGTCTCCATGGCTGTACAAAAAGATTTCAGCGATGTTAGGGTTAAACTACACTTTACGGCGATCGAATACCATCCCAGTAAACACGAGACGTTGTCCCGATGTTGGGCCAACGCTGGCCCACCGTCTACGACGCTGGCCCAGCATTGGCTCAACATCCGGAACAACGTTTCGTGTTTTCTGGGATAACAACCCCAGGGCCCATATTCTCGTACAAGTTACGATATATCGTAGGCTTCTGATTGGTCTAGATGGCCATCTCGACCAATCAGAAGCCTACGATATGTCGTAACTTGTACGAGAATTCTGTGAAACGCAGTGATGTCACTCGGTGAAGACAAGGTTATATAACACCCCTCCCCCATACTTCATTCTGTGAAACACAGTGACGTCACTCGGTGAAAACAAGGTTATATAAGAACCCTCCCCCATACTTCATTGTATTAGCCAGCTCGGTGAAAACAAAGGAGGTCGAGGTCATTGAGTTTCACAGAATACGGCTCCTGTACCGCGGCTACCTGAAGAACGTTTCAACTTTTCACACCCTGCAGGGCTGCTAAGCGAGATGATAATCGCTTTATTAGCCGTTTAACCCTTTAAGCCCTCACGATGCATTAGAGCATTGTTTTACATCACTGTAACTGAAGGTTTTATGATGACAATTTCCTTGAAACTGATTTACAAATACATGGTAATTTTCTTTAATTTTCCACCCACTTCACATCATCTTCATCCACTACAAGTCGAGAATTGCGACAGCAATTCACGGCTTGTAGTTGATGAGATGACAATGGTGAATTCAGGCTTGAAAGGGTAAATCAACCCTTTTACCGTTGAACTCCTGGGCACACTTGCATTCCCACCGCTGAATTCCCGAGGAGGGGGGTTGGAAAAAAATCAGAATATTTTGTAATGTCAGATTTGTCTGAAGAAGCCAGCAGGATCTTAGCTTATGAGCACATATTAGGTTGGGAAGCAGTTGTGCTTTAGATCTACTGGTGCATAACACTAAGGTCATTTCAAGGTCACATCAAGGTCATGTCAATGTCAAACTAGCAAAAAATATTGAACATATCCATTTTGTATCAATTTCCACATTGTCAGTGGTGCAGTTATTTGCCAGATAGTACTGATGGTGACACATTCTTGGTCGGGTATCATTTCAACACATATTTTTAGGAAATCTAGGGCAGTGCTATTATTGAAAGGGTAATACCCCCATGTTTTCCTTTGTTACACCCCCTTACTCAAGGCTCAATTGAACAAGCAATGTACAATTTACGCAGCAGCGTGTAGCATCAGCTTGGGTTTCCATCACAACAGTATGAGACATAGGCCCTGCATAATTTAGTATGAAGATTGACATGAGTTGAGGTTGTGCTTTACTGCATTGATACCGACCAAAAGAAACGGGAAGGTCATATCAAAGTCATGTAAAATATCACGTTTATCAGTTTATGGTGATGGGTACTAAATGCGTGATGAATAGGTGTGCAACTATGCAATCAGCACTCCTGCGTGCGATATCTGTCATGTAAGTGCTAATATAGCATTTTAGGTAATATTTGTTTTATTGTAGTCCTCGATCACAAAAATACATCGTTCAGTGAAAAAATTAAGTCTCTATCGCAAATATTGGGAAAGTTATGATAACTTAGTTGATTTCATGGCGGTCTCATGGTCTCAACAAATATGAGTGATTTCACCCACTTGAAGTTATGGGTCGCGGTAGCGAGACACAACTTCAAGTGGGGGGGGGGGATTAAATTATTCAATTTTGCGCTTTAAGGCTTACTATTGTAGCAGCAAATACGCCTACACAGGTCTCTGTAGCCCCCACAATGTCTTCTTCTTCTTCTTCTTCGCTATTTTCACACCTTAGCCAGCATTATTTTTATCCGCGATATAACTTTGAGCGGTAAGCTGTACAACTGGATTATATACTTCTCCACCTTTTTTGGCCAAAAACTTCATTCTTTTCAATTTTCCGCATGTTTTGTTCTTCAATGAGGGATCCTACTCTGCTCAACAAATAAGAGGCAGTGACCTTTTGATTTTACTGAGCAGTGTTTGTCCCGCGAGGTAGTACATACTCCCATTTCATTCTGGTTCATTAAATATCTAGGTACTGTGAGAATTCGTTTTGCCAACGAAAACGTGATTGATATGAATGCACTAGTCTTCTTATTGTTTCAGGTAACAAACGGGGCGAATGGTGTGTGGACTGTAAATTTGTCAGTTACAGCTGTCAGAGATGTGTCTTCAATTACTGCTGGGGCAGCACTTGCGTCAAAACGGTTTGCAAAATGTGCTGAGCCATCAAACACTATTTTGCTCGATAGACAAGGTGTATTCCAGATTAGATTTTATTTCTATTAGATCTTTAAACTTTTTTATCATTGTGATTCCCGTCTATTTCATCTATTTTAATAAACTATCCGATAAAAACGTGTTTTCTTCTGTATTTAGTTGTGGGACAGAACATATTGTGTGCCCATTGTGGAAAAGCCTTTGGGAAAAGCATCCGGTGGCTTATTTGAAAAGTGTAATTTTAAAATTATGCTGTACAATCACTACGAATTTGAAGCCAATCATACAAATCTCTGTGTGGTGAACATTTCGTAAATAACGCATTTTTGCCTATTCTCGCTAATTTGCTCACTTCTTAACATGCTCCTACATCTAGTTATTTCAAAGGAACTGCTTATGTTGACAATTTTTCAA